>JBBPBX010017822.1:6361-46360 GCA_038048925.1 Garcialebias charrua | reverse complement strand
ATGGAAAAATACAGTGGTGGAAGGTTACAGGTGTACTGTAACCCCCTTAAGGACAAAGGCGGAGTTATACATATTGTACAGAACTTAAGCAAACGGCGCGAATGCAGCAGCGTGGTTGAGTTAGGCGAACATAGAGTGACAATGTAAGCGATATTAGCGAGTTTTGTAGCTAGGTAGCAACTGAAAAATGGCACTGAAGCGGTCCAACGCATCTTCAGGTTGGAGCGCTGAGCCAAAGAAGCGGAAGGCGATCAGTTTGGAGATAAAGCTGGACATCAAACGGGTTGAAAGGGGAGAAACAACTTCACAAATCGGGAAAGTTATGAACTTAGCAAGTTCCACAGTGAGTACGATAAAGCATGATAAAGAGAGGATTCTGCAGCATGTCCGAGGCTCTGTACCAATGAGAAGCACAGTTATAACTAAACAACGGACGGGGATCATCACAGATATGGAAAAACTTTTAATAATTTGGACCGAAGATCAATGCCAGCGTCACGTTCCACTGAGCTTGTTAGTTATCCAGGAAAAAGCAAGATGGGTCTATGCGGATTTGAAAGAACAGAGGGGGGAGGGCAGCAGCGAAACAGAGGAGTTCACAGCTTCACGTGGTTGGTTTAACCGTTTCAAAAAAAGAGCCAACTTTCATAACATCAAGATCCAGGGTGAGTGAGACATTTTGTTATCTGTGTTTCATTTCTCTTTTGATGAAAGTGTGACATGTGCTGTAAAACAGTGTAACATTTGTTTTTTTAGTGTGATATGGGCCTTAAAACAGTGTGACATGACCTTTTTTGTGTGATATGAGCTTTAAAACAGTGTGATACAGTATGACCTTTTTAGTGTGATGTGAGCTTTACAAACAGTGTGACATGACCTTTATTAGTGTGATATGACCTTTTTAGTGTGATATGAGCTTTAAAACAGTGTAACATGTTCTTTTTTAGTGTGATATGAGCTTTAAAACAGTGTGATATGACCTTTTTTAGTGTGATATGAGCTTTAAAACAGTGTGACATGACCTTTTTTATTGTGATATGAGCAATTAAACAGTGTAACACGACCTTTATTAGTGTGATGACCTTTTTAGTGTGATATGAGCTTTACAACAGTGTGATATGACCTTTTTTAGTGTGATATGAGCTTTAAAACAGTGTGACATGACCATTTTTATTGTGATATGAGCAATTAAACAGTGTAACACGACCTTTATTAGTGTGATGACCTTTTTAGTGTGATATGAGCTTTAAAACAGTGTAACATGACCTTTATTGGTGTCATATGAGCTTCAAAACAGTGTAATATGTTACCCTGATGCATGCTCAATAATGAGCATGTTAACATGTTAATGAGTGTAACATGTTGTTTCTTAGTGTGACATGACCTTTATCAGTGTCATATGAGCTATAAAACAGTGTAATATGTGGTGTCTTAGTGTGACATGACCTTTATTGGCTGATACCATCTACAGACTGTGCTTATCTGAAATGATTACAAACTTATCTCCCTGCTTGCCATCAAAATGCAACATGTCTTGTCTGTATTCGTGCTAAAGCTGGTAGTTTTTTCGACTTTATCATAGAGTGTCCTAAGACAAAATGTGATAGATTCTTTTTTGAATACCAAAAATTATCTGAGTGTATGTTCCTTTTTTTCCATATCTGATTGTTGGCGGCGCGGTTTTATACTGCTGCGGCTTTCTGTGCGTACGTCCCTCTTAAGATGGTGCGTGCGGCAATTGCAACACTTTGTACCTTGGTGCAAATATGCCAATAAAGATATATTCTATTCTATATGAGCTTTAAAACAGTGTAACATGTGCTTAATCTTGTCCTGTGTGTGTTTTTTTTTTCACAAGGAGAGGCAGCGAGTGGGGACGTGAAGCAGCACGAGAGTTCCCGGACACCTTGGCCCAGATCATCACGGAGGGGGGATACACGGCACAGCAGGTCTTCAATGCTGATGAGACTGGGCTGTTTTGGAAGAGGTTGCCCGACCGCACCTACATCAGCAGGGAGGAAAGAACAGCACCCGGGCACAAAGTGGGGAAAGAACACCTCACGTTGCTGTTCGGAGAATGCCGCGGGAGATTGTACGTTAAAGCCGTTGTTGGTATACCAGTCCGAGAACCCCAGGGCCTTCAGAAACGTTGATAAGAAGATGCTGCCGGTGTATTGGACCTCAAACCAGAAGGCCTGGGTCACAATGGCAGTGTTCGAGGACTGGTTTACCAACCATTTCGTGAAAGACGTCAAGCGCTTCTGCAACTCCCAACGCATTCCCTTCAAAATCCTGCTGGTGTTGGATAATGCTCCGGGCCACCCCGCAAATCTGACAGACTTCAACCGACATGCGAAGGTGGTATACATGCCACCAAACACCATCTCTCTGATTCAGCCCATGCACCAAGGAATAATCAGCACGTTCAAGGCCTACTACCTCCAGAGAGTCATCCGTGATGCTTTGAAGTCAACAGAGAACGACCCAGAAGTCACCCTCAAGGACTTCTGGAAGAGGTACAACATACTCCACAGAACAGCAATCTCCTTCACATTCCGAGAACCAAATTAAGGACCATGGGAGACCGGGCTTTCAGTGTGGCTGCCCCCCGCCTGTGGAACTCTCTTCCTGACTGTCTAAGAGCCCCACAGTCTGTGGTTGACTTTAAGAGCGACTTGAAGACCTTTCTTTTCGACCAAGCATACTCTACCTCCTCATGATTCTACTTTTGATCTTAGCTGATATTGTTATTGATTTTAATTGTTTTATTATTTGTTTTATTGACATTTAATTCTGTTGCTCCTTGTAGCACTTTGAGATTTTCATTAATGAAAAGTGCGTTATAAATTGAATTCATTATTATTATTATTACTCCAAGTTGTGTATCACATTGGTCACTCCTGGGCTCGGGTGAAGCAGAGCACCCTGAGTGGGGTGTGGAAAAAGATCTGTCCACAGCTTGTTGCGGCTTCACCTGAGTCCGAGGACACAGTTGCCACTGTGATCCAGAATGTGATGGGAGATAAGCAGGTCACTCCAGTTGGACATCGAGGAGGACGACGTTGAAGAGTTGCTGGATGATGAAAGAGAGGAATTGTCAACCGAGAACCTCATACAGCTGGAGAAGCAGATCATGGAGGAGCATCAAGACAGGCCAAGCCCTCCGGCCAAGGTGTTCACGAGGCAGGCCTTGGCTAAGGCGTTTTGGAGCCAGATGGACACCTTGGCCATGTTTGAGGCACTGGACGGTGATGGGAAGAGGTTCGCTAGGGTCTCAAGAGCTATCATGGACGACCTGGCTTGTTACCGGCAGATACTGGAGGACAAAAAACAAAAGGCAGTGCAGAGCACCATGCTGCAGTTTGTAAAGGTCTCTGCAATGCCTCCAAGATCTGCTGGAGCAGCAGAAGGCCATCAACTTCTGTTGCAGCAAGCCAGGAGTCCATGGACACATCATCCTCTCCCCAGTAAACATCCCTCCCTCCCCTACACCCTCCCCAAAGGTAATGAAATGTTATTTTTATTTTGTTTTGTTTTATGTTACTGTACTGTACAGTACTTCATCTGTTAACCCACCTGTCTCTGCTCATGTCCACAGCCGTCTCCACCTCCTCCTCCTCCTCTCCACTCCACTCAACCAGCCTCTGCAACACCTACTTCCCTCACTGACCTGCTCATCTCCCCACTAACCTGCACAGCTTCATCATCCAAGTACAGTGATGAAATGTAAATTTTATTTTGCTTTTCTGTTTAGTTTCATGTAATTGCTGCATTTATTCATCCACCTGTGTCTTGTCATGTCCACAGCCTCCAAAGCATCACTGGTCCATCTAACATCAGCACCACACACATCACAGTAAGGACAACTTGTTTTTGTCTGCGTTTAATTTATTAGTAAGCACAAGAACTTGTCTGTGTTGTTTCATATGTTTCATTAATGTTAACTTACACATGTCAGTGTTCTTTCTAACAGTGAGACCTGCTGTGCTCCCTCCTCACCCTTGTCCTGCATCCATTGACATCACACTGACTATTGTTATACACCTGAACACATCTGACCTGATCTGACATGCTCCAGCTTCTGTCTGCATCATTTGGATAACAGTAAGCACAAGAACTTGTTGTCTGTGTTGTTTCATTAATGTTAACTTACACATGTCTGTGCTCTTTCTAACAGTGAGACCTACTGTGCTCACTTCTCACCCATGTCCTGCATCCAGCTCCATCACACCGACTCCAGTCATAACCTGGACACACCTGACCTGATCTGTGTCATCCACCCTCTCCTGCATCCTCCTACAACCTCCTGCATCCTCATATCAGGACCACACACCTGACCTGATCAACAAACCTGCTGCTCTGTGTCATCTCCCCTCTCCTGCATCCTCCTGCATCCTCACATCAGGACCACACACATGACCTGAACTCACATCTTACCTATGCCTTTCTGGACTCACATGCCCCCCTCATTCATGGTTGAACAGCTTCCATTGCTCAATGGCTAAGCAGTTCCATCTGATCCAGGTTTGACCATCAGAACCACCTAATAAGCCTGTCTACCTTCACTTCAATCAAAGTAAGGGGATTTTTTTTCTATGCTGTTTCTGTGCTGATTCTAACTTTTTAAAGTTCCTGGACTGTACACTAGGGCTGGGCCATATCATATCGTTTACGATAATACCGGTAAAAATAGCTTGCCCGGGCAAAAAAAAGATATCATGATATGCTAATTTCATGACGTGATACGTAAGGACGCCCCGCCCCCCAACCGAGCGCTTCAATCTGAACTGCGCACCTCTCTTCCACCAGTCTGTACTGGTGCTAAAATGATAAAAACAAACCGCGCGTCATGTCAGCTCTGTCCCCTGGCTGCTCTGAACAGCAGGTAGAGGATCAAATGCCCCCACCCCCCCCACCCCACTGAGCAGCCGCGCTGCGGGCTGGTCTCCCTCGCTCTGAAAACTGTCTCTACAAACACGCGCAGCTCTCCACGGACCAAGACAAAACCACAGTGAAGTTATTTTCAAGTTGGAAGTTGGATATTCGAGCTCCGTGTCTTCATCGGTGCGTTGCTCTCGTCAGTCCACTTCATGGAGTCTGATTTCGGGCAGCCGCGCTGAGTCTGCCCCTATTCAGAGACGTCATGGTTCACTTAGGGACCGTCAACAAATTTTCGACCGTGTCACTCTTTAGAAACAAAGAATAATATATTTTACATGGAGAGTGATTTAGGAAACTACACCTGAACTTTAGTTTTTGTGGTGGTTTTTGTTTATCAATCAATCAATCTTTATTTATAGAGCCCTTTTCAGCAGCCAGAAGGTGCACAAAGTGCTGAACAATACAGAAATAAAACAAACAATAAAAAATAACAATAAAAAACAGCCAGTTAAAAATTAAAAACAATTTAGACCTAACAAGAATGTCAAAGAACTACTAGGTATTAAAAGCCTAAAGATAGTCCATTATATTTTGTGCAGACTTTTTCAATCTAAATAACAGATCTTTTTTATTTTTTATTTTTATACTGACTGAATACTTTACTAAATAAAGTAATTTCAGTCAAATTAACCCTTGTTGTTTTTAAAAAATGTATAATACTGCAAAGTAACATGTTAAATTAATTTTGTCAAATAAATAAAATTTCTTTTTTTTTTTGGGTTATATCACGAAATTTATCGTTATCGTGATATCGCTCTGAAATATCACGATATAATTTTTGAGCCATATCGCCCACCCCTACTGTACACTACGGCACTGTTTTTTATACATGATGGTTGCAATCTGTTTCTGATGGCTGTGACTTGTTTCTGATGGTTGCAACCTGTTTCTGATGGCTGTGACTCGTTTCTGATGGTTGTAACCTGTTTCTGATGGCTGTGACTTGTTTCTGATGGTTGCAACCTGTTTCTGATGGCTGTGACTTGTTTCTGATGGTTGCAACCTGTTTCTGATGGCTGTGACTTGTTTCTGATGGTTGCAACCTGTTTCAAAGTAGGGTGATTTTCTTTTCTATGCTGTTTCTGTGCTAAAAAATACATTTTTTAAGTTCCTGGACTGTACACTAAGGCACTTTGTTTTTATAGTTGTTTTTTTAATTATTGAAGTGCTATGCAGAACAGTACTGTTGTACGTAAATAATGTACAGGTATGTGTTTATAGATGAATGTATGGTGTAATGTGTTAGCTAACCGTTTGTAAATAAAGTTCTGTGCATGTTTATTGACCAGTATGTAAGCTTGTTCTGTCTCATGTCGATAAACGGGTGTGCAACGCTGCGTTAGCATGCTTTTTCCGACTTACGACCGAAAATCCGGTTTTACGAATGGCCACGTGCGACGCGTTCCGACATGCAAATTTTCGAGTTACGAATGGTGCATAGGAACGGAACTCATTCGTAATTTGGGGACTACCTGTATCTTGTATCATTCAACTATGTTCGTTTTTACAAACAAAATGATAAATTAATGAAAATTCATTTCAAAATGAGTTTAAAATTCGCGCCGTGTTTCTTCACGGGAAATCCGGGTACTTCCGCATACGACGTCAGTGACGTACGAAGGAGAATGTGAGCTGGAACGCCCCCTGTAAAATTCAATGGCAGAGCATACATGTATAAACTCACACGGAGTTTAAAACAGTGTGACATGACCTTTATTTAAATTTATCAATTTAAGTGAAGATTAGAGCGATTTGTCTTCAGTTTGGGAAGCCAAAGTTATTTTGAGTGATGAACAAGAAACTGCTGGTTATAATTTAGGTCTGCAGCAGTTTTTTTAAAAGTTTTTTTTAGCTTTTACGTTCAGGAAGGGAGTTGGACTCCGGTTTGCAGCAGGAAGTTTCCTAGGATTAAGGACCAGATTTAAGTCTTCTAAAGAGCACAGAAATGGTAATACGTTAATTAAAGTATCTAGTAATATTCAACATTAATTATAGTTTTTTTTAAAATGAGTCCCTTTGAAGTATGTTTTTATTTTAGACGTATATTCTAACATACGTTCTGAAAAACTTCATATTTCAAAATAAGTCAAGTCAAGTCAAATTTATTTATATAGCACAGTTAGAACAGATAAACTGTTATCAAGGTGCTTCACACACACACACACACAACATAAAAGAGGCTCAAAAATTTACAGAACAGTATCACACATCAATAGTAACAATTCTGATATTAACAGCAGTAAAGTATAATAAAAATGTATAAGAACAATATTAAAATGAAAACAGTAAAAATATATACACTACGTCAGCTCACACAGTATGAAACACCAGAGAGAACAGATGGGTTTTTAGCAGGGATTTGAACAAGTGAAGGGAGGAGGCCTGTCTAATGTTGAGGGGCAGGTTGTTCCAGAGTTTGGGGCCGGTGACTGAAAACGCCCGATCTCCTCGGAGCTTCAGATGTGTTTTTGGAACCACCAAGAGCATCTGATCAGATGATCTCAGGGCCCGCGGTGGAACATATGGTTCCAGCAGCTCAGAGAGGTAGAGGGGAGCGAGGCCATTCAGGCATTTGTAGGTCAACAACAGGATTTTAAAGTCGACTCTAGTTCGCACGGGGAGCCAGTGCAGTGAGGAGAGAACAGGTGTAATGTGCTCAAACTTACGTGTACCGGTTAAAAGCCGAGCTGCTGCATTTTGCACGAGCTGGAGGCGTAATAAGGTAATGTGCATCTCCCTCATCAGATATTTTGTCACCGAGGTAATAGATGCTGTTGTTTACATTTAGATACTAGTCATTTAACAAATAATCCTTCTTGCTCTGACTCTGTCATGAATACTGGTCAGTTTTATGACCTGTATCAAAAACATCAGAGCGTTTTTAAACAAAGCCTCGTTTTTCTGTTTAAGGTGTTGGATGATGTGATCAAACCTCCCTACACGTCAGATTTCATTCAACTCTTCTTGCCCATCCTGGAGAATATATATAACAGATTGAGTTTAACATAAAATAAATAGTGTTTTATGTTTAAATATCAGTTAATAAGTCTTCCATTATGCCCCCTTGTTTAGGAATGGAGCCAATCTCAGCTGCTTTTGGGTGAAGGCAGGGGACACCCAGGACAGGTCTCCAGTCTGTCCCAGAGACCCCCAGGTCTCCAGTCTGTCCCAGAGACACCCAGGACAGATCTCCAGTCCAGACGTCTCAGCTGCATTTTTTGGACCAAACAGGATGGATGAAAACAAACGGGTGAAGATGCAGCTAAACTTGTTTTTGTTGTAAATAAATGTAATTTTAAAAAAAATCTTGAATGCTTAATTGTTGCTGGATAAAAATACACAAATAAAAATTAGTAAAAAAAAAATAAAAGCATTAATTTTGGCACCATCTGCAACTTCAATAAGATTTTCCATCCATCCATCCATCCATCTTCTTCCGCTTATCCGGGGTCGGGTCGCGGGGGTAGCAGCCTAAGTAGGGAGGCCCAGACTTCCCTCTCCCCAGCCACTTGGAGCAGCTCCTCCGGGGGAATCCCAAGGCGTTCCCAGGCCAGCCGAGAAACATAGTCCCTCCAGCGCGTCCTGGGTCTTCCTCTGGGTCTCCTCCCGGTGGGACATGCCCGGAACACCTCACCAGGGAGGCGTCCAGGAGGCATCCTAACCAGATGCCCGAGCCACCTCAACTGGCTCCTCTCGATGTGGAAATATAAGGTATATTACGATTTTATCAAAAATAAACCTTTAACCATTTTAAGAAATGCTGAATGAGTCAAAAGGAAGCTGGTCGACCTTTTTTTTTAATAACCATGCAACCATAAAACCTTTTTTAGTTTGTAGCCTTAAAACAGAAACAACACTCAAAAAGATGCATCACAAAAGGTTTATTCTCAGTTTGAAATCAAGAAAATCTTTTTTAGCTGAATTGTGTGCAGTTTGTTCAACGTAAACAATGTCATTCATCTAAGCTGGACATCAAGTAAAGTTTGTTTTCACTTTAACAGCAGTGCAACATCTGCAGCTTACACTGCACTGAAAACATTGCCAGTCCTTTTTTGGTTTAGCTGACCAGGTTTCATTTACAAATTAAAAACTTGTCTGAATACAAAAGCCCCCCGCACACGGATTAAACCATAAAAACATTCTGGGCTGTTGGACAGCCTGCCATTTTCATGAAATTAAAAGATAATTCTGAAAGAAACCAAACGCATTCCCTATAAAACAGATTATAAAAAGCTACCATTCATTGTTCTATTGGAAGACAGGACAGAAACAGACTTATCCAGGAAGATAAACGTAACATGGTTGAGTCAGGTCCTCTGGAAGATTCTTCTTTGTTGAAACGTTTTGTCTTTTTTCCAAAAGACTTCTTCAGTTGAAGAGGTCTTACTGACCCGAGTCAACCTTCTTAAACCTGATTTATCGTCTAAAGGTGCTCCTTATGGATGATGGGGTCTCCGTACATGCAGTCCTCCTCCAACGCCAGGTTGTACTTGCTGACTGAAAGCAGTGAAGAGGTTCTTATGTCTTATGTTTTTTAATAATAAATTTACATTTACATTTAGACATAATTTGACAGAAATTTCATTTTTGATGTGATGACTGACATATAAACTACATGTATTTTAATATATAGTGAACATTCAGTGAAGTAAAACTGACGGGTATTCATGACAGAGTTAGAGCAAGAAGGATTATTTGTTAAATAACTTTAGTATTGTAGCAGTAGAGAAAGATGCCTGATTAGGCTGATGGGTTCCAGGTGCGAACGTCTGGTTGTTAGAGTGGGCGTGGTATAAAAGCAGCTGCTCTGCATGCAGGCAGACGGGAGGTCGTCTTCACACTTCGCCGTGTGGCTGGTGCCGTGGGTTCTGACCGTCATGGTGTCCCACGGGTTTTGGCCGTAAAGGCAACCAGTCAGAGTGTGGTACGGGCTGTTTGACTGCTGGACGGTAGGTGTTCTTTCTCTCGCTGTACTATAGCTGATTTTGGGTCAGAAATGATAAGTCTGTGTGATTTATAGACAGTGCGGTGCTGCGCTTCTAATAATAATAATAATAATAATAGATTCAATTTATAATGCACTTTTCATTAGTAAAAATCTCAAAGTGCTACAATGTGTAACAAGGTAAAGGTAAAAAATAAAACAAGTGATAAAATCAAATAAAATCAATAATAATATCGACTAAGATCAAAGATAAAATCATGTAGATTTAGGCTTGCTTAAAAAATAAATAAAATAAAACAAGTGATAAAATCAAGTAAAATCAATAAAGATAACAGCTAAGATCAAAGATAAAATCATGTGGAGGCAGAATAGGCTTGCTTAAAAAGAAAAGTCTTAATGCCGCTTTTAAAGTCAACCAGTGACTGTGGAGCTCTCAGGTCGTCAGGGAGGGAGTTCCACAGGCGGGGGGCAGCCACACAGAATGCTCGGTCTCCCATGGTCCTCAATTTGGTCCGAGGAATATGAAGTAAATTACTGTTCTGTGATCGTAGAGACCGGGTGGATGAATATGGTGCAAGAATGTCCTTTAGATAGTCAGGTGAAGTGCCGTGCAAGCATTGATGGGTAATGAGAGCAGTTTTATATTGAATTCTGTAGGTGACAGGAAGCCAATGGAGGTTATGGAGAATGGGTGTAATATGATCAAATTTGCGAACTCTCAACAGAATCCTAGCTGCACTGTTTTGAATATATTGAAGCTTCTGAATGTTTTTGCCAGGGATACCAATAAACAGGGAGTTGCAGTAGTCGAGCCTGGAGGAGACAAAGGCATGGACGAGTTTCTCAGCATCAGAAAAAGTCAGAGATGGGCGAAGTCTGGAGATGTTTCGAAGATGGAAGAAGCAGGTTTTAAACAGATGCTTAATGTGATTTTCAAATGTGAGATGAGAGTCCATTTTTATTCCAAGATTTGTAACAGAGGTGGAGAGGGGGATGTCTTGACCAGAGAAGGAGATTGTTGTTAAAGTTGATGCTTGTATCTGGTGAGGGGTGCCAATCAATATGGCCTCGGTCTTGGAGCAGTTCAGTTGAAGAAAGTTTTGATTCATCCATGCCTTTATTTCCTCCAGGCAGGCAGAGAGAACAGTGAGTGAAGACGGAGATAGGGATGATGATGATGTTCCAGTCCTGATGTAAAGCTGTGTGTCGTCGGCATAGCAGTGAAAGGAAATGTTGAACTGATTAATAATTTGACCCAAAGGCAGCATGTAAAGGGAAAACAGCAGGGGCCCCAGAACTGACCCCTGAGGTACACCACAGGAGACACCGACTGTCTGGGAAGTGGCATTGCCAAGACTGACACATTCCAGCCTATTGGAGAGGAAAGATCTGAACCAGTCCAGGACAGTGTCACAGAGACCGACCTCCACATGAAGCTTCTTCGCTCCCTCCGGCTACGAGGATGTGTGTGTGTGTGTACGTGTGTATATGGTTGTGAGGACCAGCCGGTAAGGAAACAATTGTCATCGTAAGCTTTATTTGTGGCAGCTGTACAAAGAATAGTTATTAATTAACTTTCTTAGGTCTCCCCACATCGGGACCACTGCTGCTCTGTTTCCGGAGACTGCTGCTTTATGAACACGGACTGTGGTGTCGTCAGCTGTTCCCCTTGCAGTGGCACGTAGAGTGTGACGTCAGTGCAGCCACTTGCCTTTTCTACGGCATGTCGCGAGTGCCAGAACCAGTGAAGGGTGAACTGTATAGTTGTTGCAAACCTGTATTTATTGAAGTAATTTATTGTATTTATTGAAGTAATTTAGTGTCTTGGGGTTTAAAGGGTTTTGGGTTTGTTATTTAGTTGGGATAAAATGAATGAAATAATTACAAAAAGAATGTTGAACATGATATAAATAAAGAATGGTTTAAGGTAACTGTAAATAAATTATTATGATATATATGAAAGAGTGCTCCCGGATGTTTTAATCAGTGCAAAGCGAACCTGCGTGACCTTAAAAGCAATAAGGTATTCTCTGGGTGAAATTCCCAAGGTGGCGTTGTTGTTCTTAATTTATTCATGCTCTCAGGGCATGAGTAATGCCACATTTTGGCGTTGTTGGTAGGGCGTTTGCATTTGCTTTTTATGAACATCCGGGACAAGTAGTTGTTTGAGAATTTTAATATTGGTATTTTGTTTTTCTTTGGTTTATGTTTTTTTGTGTTTTATGTGCAGATTGGCCGACCGGCGGCAGAGCAGTAGTGGTTCTAGCAAATCTTTAAAGTGGTGGTTCCAGCAAATCTTTAAAGTGGTGGTTCCAATAAATCTTTAAAGTGGTGGGTGGATGAAACTTGTAGTTATGGCAGAAAATCAGGATCTTAAAGAGTGGACCATGAGCAGTTATGACAAGGGCAGGCCAGCTTAAATGCAACAGTCTACTTCTTCAGTATTGCCTTATGCCCTCCTATGTCCAGTCTCCCTGAAGCAGCGAGATTGATTTTGTGCCTAGAGATAGGAAGTGTCCATCTTTAGGGGTAGGATGGGTATAAGGTTGAATGAAGTGGTGGATGAGAGCCTGAGAGGTGGCTGCCCAAGCATTTCTTTGGATTGGTCACTTGGGGGGGAGAGAGTCTTCAGGAGCTCCCTCTTATAATGTCAGGATTTTAGGATAGCTTCTTAAATTTGTGGAGTCATGACATGATGGCTGCCACGTGTTCGACTGGGACTGTTAAAGACCAGTTGGTGGAAGTGTTGGATAGCTTCCGGTAATATTGAGGTTTGTGTAGTCATGAGATGATGGCTGCCACGTGTTCTGAGGGGCACTGAGGTGCTACCGCTTTGGTTGGACCTGTGGATGCTTGGTCCTGGTAATATTGAAGTTTGTGGAGTCATGAAATGATGGCTGCCACGTGTTCAACTGGGACTGTTAAAGACCAGTTGTGGAAGTGTTGGATAGCTTCCGGTAATAACTTAATTTTGTGGAGTCATGACATGATGGCTGCCACGTGTTTTGAGGAGCACTGAGGTGCTACCTCTTTGGTTGGACCTGTGGTTGCTTGGTCCTGGTAATTAAGGTTTGTGGAGTCATGAAATGGTGGCTTCCACGTGTTGGTTTCCCTCGTTTTTTTTAGATTTTAGCTCTGATCTTAGGAGCTGATGGGATCAGTTTTATTAGATTATCGTCGGGTCGCCGATACAAAAGGTGAGGGTAGAATGTAGCAGTAGAGAAAGATGCCTGATTAGGCTGATGGGTTCCAGGTGCGAACGTCTGGTTGTTAGAGTGGGCGTGGTATAAGAGCAGCTGCTCTGCATGCAGGCAGACAGGGTCGTCTTCACATTTCGCCGTGTGGCTGGTGCCGTGGGTTCTGACTGTCATGGTGTCCCACGGGTTTTGGCCGTAAAGGCAACCAGTCAGAGTGTGGTACGGGCTGTATTGACTGCTGGACGGTAGGTGTTCTTTCTCTCGCTGTACTATAGCTGATTTTGGGTCAGAAATGATAAGTCTGTGTGATTTATAGGTAGTGCGGTGCTGCGCTTCTTCGCTCCCTCCGGCTGCGAGGATGTGTGTGTGTGGGTACGTGTGTATATGGTTGTGAGGACCAGCAGGTAAGGAAATAATTGTCATCGTAAGCTTTATTTGTGGCAGCTGTACAAAGAATAGTTATTAATTAACTTTCTTTAGGTCTCCCCACATCGGGACCACTGCTGCTCTGTTTCCGGAGACTGCTGCTTTATGAACACGGACTGTGGTGTCGTCAGCTGTTCCCCTTGCAGTGGCACGTAGAGTGTGACGTCAGTGCAGCCACTTGCCTTTTCTACGGCATGTCGCGAGTGCCAAAACCAGTGAAGGGTGAACTGTATACAGGTAGTCCCCGATTTACGAGCGGGATCCGTTACAACGAGGCGCTCGTAAACCGGAAATCTCGTAATTTGGAACGGCCGCCATTTCGCTCGTAAATCCGGAAATCCGCTCGTAAATTGGAACGGTTTTCGCTAGCGCACCTAAAAACACTCTATTTTCATCTAAAAACTACTTTTGAGTGCATAAAAATGATCGGAAACGTGTGTTTATATGCTTAACTTGCTAACTGAAGTGAAAAAACACATGAAAACTCAGTATTTTTTTCGTTTTTTCCAAAAATGTGCAGCTCGTAAGTCTGGAACCTCGCAGATCAGAGCGCTCGTAAATCGGGGACTACCTGTAGTTGTTGCAAACCTGTATTTATTGAAGTAATTTATTGTATTTATTGAAGTAATTTAGTGTCTTGGGGTTTAAAGGGTTTTGGGTTTGTTATTTAGTTGGGATAAAATGAATGAAATAATTACAAAAAGAATGTTGAACATGATGTAAATAAAGAATGTTTTAAGGTAACTGTAAATAAATTATTATGATATATATGAAAGAGTGCTCCCGGATGGATGTTTTAATCAGTGCAAAGCGAATCTGCGTGGCCTTAAAAGCAATAAGGTATTCTCTGGGTGAAATTCCCAGGGTGGCGTTGTTGTTCTCAATTTATTCATGCTCTCAGGGCATGAGTAATGCCACAGTATCTAAATGTAAACAAAAGCATCTATTACCTCGGTGACAAAATATCTGATGAGGGAGATGCACATTACCTTATTTTGAAATATGAAGCCTTAAGCCTTAAGCCTCCCTGGTAAGGTCTATTCAGGGGTTCTGGAGAGGAGGGTCCGTCGGATAGTCGAACCTCGGATTCAGGAGGAGCAGTGTGGTTTTCGTCCTGGTCGTGGAACACTGGACCAGCTCTACACCCTCAGCAGGGTCCTGGAGGGTGCGTGGGAGTTTGCCCAACCAGTTTACATGTGTTTTGTGGACTTGGAGAAGGCATTCGACCGCGTCCCTCGGGGGGTTCTGTGGGGGGTACTCCGGGAGTATGGGGTACCAGGCCCTTTGATAAGGGCTGTTAGGTCCCTGTACGACCGGTGTCAGAGCTTGGTCCGCATTGCCGGCAGTAAGTCAGGCTCGTTTCCGGTGAGAGTTGGACTCCGCCAAGGTTGCCCTTTGTCACCGATTCTGTTCATAACTTTTATGGACAGAATTTCTAGGCGCAGCCAAGGTGTTGAGAGGATCCGTTTTGGTGACCTTAGAATCGCTTCTCTGTTTTTTGCAGATGATGTGGTCCTATTGGCTTCATCAGCTCGTGATCTACAGCTTTCGCTGGAGCGGTTTGCAGCTGAATGCGATGCGGCCGGGATGAGGATCAGTTCCTCCAAATCCGAGGCCATGGTCTTGAGCCGGAAAAGGGTAGCATGCCCTCTCCGGGTCGGGGAGGAGGTCCTGCCCCAAGTGGAGGAGTTTAAGTATCTCGGGATCTTGTTCACGAATGAGGGAAAACTGGGGCGTGAGATCGATAGGCGGATAGGTGCAGCGTCCACAGTGAAGCGGGCGCTGTACCGGTCTGTCGTGGTGAAGAGAGAGCTGAGTCAAAAGGCAAAGCTCTCAATTTACCGATCGATCTACGTTCCCACCCTCATCTATGGTCATGAGCTTTGGGTTATGACCGAAAGAACAAGATCTCGGATACAAGCGGCTGAAATGAGTTTTCTCCGCAGGGTGGCTGGACTCTCCCTTAGAGATAGGGTGAGAAGCTCAGTCATCCGGGAGGGACTCGGAGTAGAGCCGCTGCTTCTCCACATCGAGAGGAGCCAGTTGAGGTGGCTCGGGCATCTGGTTAGGATGCCTCCTGGACGCCTCCCTGGTGAGGTGTTCCGGGCATGTCCCACCGGGAGGAGACCCAGAGGAAGACCCAGGACGCGCTGGAGGGACTATGTTTCTCGGCTGGCCTGGGAACGCCTTGGGATTCCCCCGGAGGAGCTGCTCCAAGTGGCTGGGGAGAGGGAAGTCTGGGCCTCCCTACTTAGGCTGCTACCCCCGCGACCCGACCCCGGATAAGCGGAAGAAGATGGATGGATGGATGGATGGATGAAATATGAATGATGTTTTTCAGAACGTATGTTAGAATATACGTCTAAAATAAAAACATATACTTCAAAGGGACTCATTTTTTAAAAACTATAATTAATGTTGAATAATTACTAGATAAATTAATTAACTATCACCATTTCTGTGCTCTTTAGGAGACTTAAATCTGCTCCTTAATCCTAGAAAACTTCCTGCTGCAAACCGGAGTCCAACTCACTTCCTGAACGTAAAAGCTAAAAAAAAAAACTGCTGCAGACCTAAATTATAACCAGCAGCTTCTTGTTCATCACTCGAAATAACTTCAGCTTCCCAAACTGAAGACAAATCGCTCTAATCTTCACTTAAATTGTTAAATTCGTCGGAGTTTATATGCTCCGCCATTGAATTTTACAGGGGGAGTTCCAGCTCACATTCTCCTTCGTACGTCACTGACGTCGTATGCTGAAGTACCCGGATTTCCCGTGAAGAAACACGACGCGAATTTTAAACTCATTTTGAAACAAATGTTCATTAATTTATCATTTTGTTTACAAAAACGAACATGGTTGAATGATACAAGATATATATCTTGTGCCATTTTATGCAAAGTTCAAAGATGATGTCACAGACACTTTAAGCAGGATTGGGTTATACATACAATATTCCAAGATTTAAAATTTTCACAAAGCTCTGCTCAATCTGAAATTGGCTAGAGTACCAGTATAACACATCTGGAACCCTTCCAAGACATGGCCATCCACCTAAACTGACAGGCTGGGTAAGGGCATCAGGACAGCTATTAGTTGTGAACTCCACACATTTGACCTTTATGGAAGAGAAGATTACTGTTCACAGTTCCACTATTCAATGTAGTCTACAAAGTTTTGAAAACACTAGGGATGCACCGATACCAGATTTTTGAAAACCGAGTACAAGTACTTACATTAAAGTACTTGCCGATACCAAGTACCGATACAAGTACTAATTAATATTTTTTTAAATCATTCTAATTAACTTAAACTGTTTATTTTCATTAGACACTTCAAACATAAATAAAGTACATTACTATTGGTAATCTGTAAAGTATGTCCAAACTTGTACAAAAAAATTAAATGTTTTACATTTGAACTCTTACATAGTCAATGAAATGAAATGAAACTGGTATCGGGTCCTGTAGTATCGGAGCCCTTTTATGAGTACGAGTACGAGTAAACGCACATGGTATCGGACCGATACCCGATACTGGTATCGGTGCATCACTAGAAAACACTGTATAACTTTCCTTTCAATTCCCATTTCTGCACTACTCTGTGTTGGTCTGCTACATGTCAGTAAAATACTTTGAAGTTTGTGGTTGTAATGTGACAAATGTACAGTTTAAGTGTTATGAATTATTTTCACAGCCACTGCGTTACCAACAACAGGATTTTGATGAGTTCACCTGCAGGAACCGACCTGAAGAGTTTGACAGCTCATCATAGGTTCTTTTACACGCCGGCTCCATTACATCATCTTTACCATCGAGATGGTGTTTCTTCTTCATCTCAGCTTTTATATCCAACTTGACTGAAGTGCAGTCCTCCTTGCTTGATAAAGCGGAACCTTCTTGGTTGTTACTTCTGGCATTGATGGTGGTTTGTGTTGAATTATCTGTAGCCTGATGGTTCACCAGGGTGGAGAGGACGTTTCTGAAACCTACAGCTAAGTCAAACATCTGCAGGCTCTCTGCAGCAGCCACAATGTGACTGACATTGTGTTTGCCCAGAGGTAACTTTCCTGTGTACACCATGTCCAGAAGACATCCAAACTCCTGAGAGGAAACCACATTAGTGTCGATGGAAATGGTGTCTGAGCTTTCGAGTAGAGACCTAACAAAAAGATAACATATTTGATTAGTCTCTTCAAATAAAACCCATCATCCTACATCCAACAACATGGGTAAAGATGGAAACAACATACAGTGTTCCCCTACCATTATTCAAGGAGGGTGCCTCACCCTGTCAACTGAACTGAGTGCCCCACCTAACAAATACCCAACCCACCATGCAGCTCTGCCACTTCTGGATGGGGAGCTGAGATCAGCAGCGCAGCTGAGACTCCACACCGTGACAACCGCACAATACAAATGTAGTGCTCTGCTAACCCTCAATAAATAAATGATCAAGTATAATATTTTGTCTCATTTGTTTAACTGGGTTGTCTCATTTGTTTAACTGGGTTCTCTTTATCTACTTTTAGGACTTGTGCAAAAATCTGATTATGTTTTAAGTCACATTTATGCAGAAATATAGAACATTCTAAAAGGCTTCACAAACTTTCAAGCGCCACAATGTGTTATTTGCTTTTATGCATGTTGTAATATTAATGTATATGTTTAATCCCTCATTTGATTTGATGTAATGTTTTAATGCTATAAGTGCCTAGTGTATTTTTTGTTGATGTTTTTCTTAGTTCATATTTTAGATGTTATTACTGTTTTTCTTTTACATTTTATTGTTAGATATAACTGGGACTCTGTGTACATAATCTCGTTTCATCACATGTACCACATGTGGTGCGAATGACAAAGAATCTCTGACTCTGATTTGGTGTCATTGCGATCTGAACATTATGTCAGTACAGTATAAGGGTTGTAAGCTCAATCATCCAGGTAACAACAAAACAGGTTAAATCGTGTCATCTGGACCAGTTTTTTTTAAGTGGGAAACATTTCGTCCTTCATTAGACTTCCTCAGTCTACGGCCTGCCAATTAGATCTGTTCCATACGTAGCTTTCACTGCTGTGTTTCAAGCCAACCTCCTGTTGGAATTTCAAAAGCAGGCTTTTAACACATGCAAAACACACCCATCCAAAACAATAAATCATCATAGATGATTATTATCATTAAAGTGCGACTAAACCCAAAATTAACTTTTTTTAGCGGATAAACTCCCTAGAATGTGTTTAAAATGTTATCTAAGCACTATGGCTGTGTTTATTTTCACATAATTGTGCGTATCTGTGTAAATCGGCAATATTTGGTCTAAAAACGTGTTTACGGTAGTTCTATGGGTTGAACTGGTGACTTGCACCTTAATTTTCTTATTTGTTCAAACGCTCATGTGTGACATGTCTGCTCATGTGTGATGTCACAAAGGTGGTTCAAGCAGAGCCAATCCCCTGCAGAGATGAGAAGTTCATACCTTATATGGAAGTGCTACATTTCACTCCTGAAAGGCGGTTTTGTTTCCTTCTTTTTGTTGCATTTTTTTAAGCCGTTGGTTTTGGATGGAATGGGTGGAATAGATAAATACATCTAAATGTTTATTCTTTGTTGTTGCTTGGTGTATGTTGTTGGCTGGAAGTTTAATTTGTTTTAATTTGTTGCTGGTGGAGGCGTGGACAAAAGCACAACTCTACCTCCACCCCTCCTTGTCTCTCGACACGCCCATTTTGAGGGTGATTTTGAATCTGCTTAGGGGGAGGAGTTACTGTCTCAACCTGGGTTTAGTTTCACTTTAAAGAAAGTGGTCCAGGTGACACAATTTAACCATTTTTGTATTATGTCAGTATGATATGACTTGATCATTGTAGAAGTCATAGAAAAGCAGATACAGGTAGTCCCCGACTTACGAGCGCTCTTACTTACGAGGTCCCGGATTTATGAGGTTATATTTAATTAAAAAAAGGGAAAAAAAAGAAGGAAAAAAAAATATATACCGTATTTTCCGGTGTATAGGTCGCACCTTTTTATGGTTTTTTCAAGGCCTGCGACCTATACACCAGTGCGACCTATTTATGGATTTTTTTTCATATTTTTAGACCAATTTTTGGCTGAGTTATGGCCCTTTTTCCCTGTTGCATAAAATGGTGCAGTACCAGTTTCGGCCACCAGGGGGCAGTGCAAGTGCAGTACCAGTTTCGGCCGCTATGATCGCTAAAGAGGCCTGTACCAGTATTCTGCTTTATTTACAGATTTATTTGGGTGTAGCTGTAACTGTCAAAGTGCATTTCAATCAGCTGCACCTCCAGATGCTGCATATTTCAGCTCACAGTCAGCTCCACCTCCAGATAATAATAATAATAATAATGAATTCCATTTATAATGCACTTTTCATTAATAAAAATCTCAAAGTGCTACAAAGTGTAACAAAGCAAAGATCAAAATGAAACAAGTGATAAAATCAAATAAAATCAATAATAATATCGACTAAGATCAAAGATAAAATCATGTGGATGCAGATTAGGCTTGCTTAAAAAATAAATAAAATAAAACAAGTGATAAAATCTAGTAAAATATAATAAAATTGCTGCAGCTATCCTGCACTGGTTTCCACAGCAGCTGCAACTCTGAGCAGATCACCTTCAGCTGCAACTGATTTGTCATTTATTAACAAAAATTAAAGTGAGACACAGTCTTACAAAAAAGGCAGCCAACAAACATTTTTTTAGGAGTCTGTAGTTTAATTTTAATGATGTTGGTGGTATTTACATTTTGAAATAAGCTGATTTGTAATAATTTATTAACAAATATCAAAGTGAGACACAGTTTTACAAAAAAGGCAGCCAACAAACATTTTTTTAGGAGTCTGTAGTTTAATTTTACCATACCATACCATACCATTTTATTTATAAAGCACTTTAAACAGGAACAAGTCCACCAAAGTGCTGGACAAACAAACACGCAACAGGCAACACATACAATGAAGTACAACACGAAAAACATAAAAACATTGCAGATCATAAATCAAACGATCCAGTACACATCAGCTGGCATTGAAAGCGATGGAGTAGTAGTGAGTTTTTAACCGGGATTTGAAAACCGAGAGGGAGGGGTTAATTTTAATGATGTTGGTGATATTTACATTTTGAAATAAGCTGATTTGTAATAATTTATTGACAAAAATCAAAGTGAGACACAGTCTTACAAAAATGGCAGCTAACAAATGTAGGTGCGACCTAGGTGCGACCTATACACCGGTGCGACCTATACACCGATGCGACCTATTTACGGATTTTTCCAGTTTATTGATAAATATTAGACACTGCGACCTATACACAGGTGCGACCTATACACCAGAAAATACGGTATATATATATTTTGGTGTGTGTTTAAATGTTCTTAATTTCATGTGTACAGCACTTTGTTGCAGCTGTGGTTGTTTTAAATGGCTTTATAAATAAAGTATAATTGTTATTTTTATGTTTTATTTCAATTTTTAGCGTATTAGCGATCGCTCCCAACAAGCAGCCGGCAGACAAAAAACGAGCGGATCGCTCCGCCTGACCATGCAACGAGCGGAGCTAAGCGGGCGGGGATTGGAAATGCCGGCATCTGCGGCCGGGAGCTGCTGGCTTTTGAGGACCGTGCGTCCGATCAGAGGTTGCCTCATACGGATAAATTAGCTGGAAACACTCGGTGAACTTTGTGTATGTGTCTGACCTGAAGCAGCAGCCGCGGATCGCTCAGCGATCGCTCCCAAAGCGCTGCATGCAACGAGCGGAGCTAAGCGGGCGGTGTGCCCGAGGAGGAACGAGCTAACATTAGCCAGTTAGCTCAAGCCTCGTAGCTCCACCAGACAGCTGGCTTTGTGCGATCAGAGGTTCCTGGAGCTCGCCTCGATGTCGGACTGGAAGCCGAAGATATCGGGGTACACCGAGCTAACTTGGAATAACAAAGCCGACAGCCTTTTTGGATGTCCAGCTAAACTGGACTGCCTGTAGCTGCGGACTCTGTGGGGCTAAATGCTAACAGGTGCAGCTAATGGCGGCGCGCGCAGACGGCTTTCGGTAAGTTATCAAAACTTATTAAAACTTTTTTCTGGCTCCAAATGTATTAAGATAGCATACTAACAGTCCTTCCTGTAAAGGGTTTGGATTGCGTGGTGCTACAGAAAGCTGGAGAGCTCGGACGTAACGCAGCGGAGCGGAGGCAAACGGCTCAGCTCAAAGTAAGAAATTAATTTTTATATTTTTTATAAATGTGTTAAAAGTATTTTAAAGTGTTAGGATAGTTGAAATGCTTGGTAACTGTTCATTACCGCACATGTACGTGCTTGTGCGATATATAAAAGAAAGGAAAAAAAAGGTATTCCCCGAATTACGAGATTTTGCCTTACGAGATACTCGGAAGAACGGAACTCGCGCATAAGTCGGGGACTACCTGTATGTTGATCATGTTTATCTCCAAGAAGAACCTTGAAATGTTTTGGTAAATGGTAAATGGAGCTTATTTATATGGCGCTTTCCAGCCCCCTATGAGGGACCCCAAAGCGCTTTACAATACCAACCATCCACCTATTCATACACACATTCATACACCTTGAAATGTTTTCCTTTCTATGGGACTGCGTCGCCCCTGGTACCAAGAAGCAGCCACCTGGTCTCGGACCAGGTCGAGCCGTTTTTGATAGAGGAAAGAGCAAAAAGAGGAAGGAGCCTTCCAGAGTTTTGGTAAATATAGAAAACTTTGTTTACGTCAGAACACTCAAAACACTCAGAATTGTTTTTCTATCTGCCTGCCTTGACTGTTCTCCAAAGGTGTGTACTCATTTCATTTGATGAAGTCTACACCTGATTGGGACCAGATCAGAGCCAGACCAGAACAGAGCGGTCCAGAACCGAGCCAAGGACGGCCCCAGCCTCAGTGGTCAGCCTGATCTTTTGCTCACCGAAGGACCAGCTCTTTTCCTGGACGTTATACTGTGGGGGGAGTCAACGGAGCTGGACCAGAACCGAACCAAGGATGGTTCCAGCCTCTATAGTCAGTCTGACCACTGCTCACCTGCGAGGAAGCCTCTCGTGCCGGGAAGCACTGTAGAAGCACTGCTCGAAAGATTAGCCTCCTCACCTGGGTTCTTCTGATCTTCCATCTGCACTCATCTGGGTTAATTGGATCTGTACGTGACCACCGGTTCTGAGCTGGTCAGCTTAAGGATCTGTTCCGGCTGCTCAGGCTGTTGGTCTCATCTGGTTTCGTTGTTGAGCTTGGTTTGGACTGAACTTGTGAAGGGCTTTACCTGAACTCGTGAAAGGCTTTACCTGAACGTTTTTTTTTTTAAATTATTTTTTATCACCACTAGAGACCCGAATTGAGCCATAATCGTGCCTTTCAGACCAAGCAGACACTGGTAGCTCGCTCTGTGCTTTGATATGGATTGCCTGTTTCTGCCTGTTTGTTCTGCATCCTGCTTCTGTTCAGTTTGAGAGCAGCTGGAGTGATTTTTCTGCTCTGGGTGCTGGAGCCCCCTTAGTGCAACTCAAACTGCAATCGAACCGCCATGTTGGGCTCATTGGTCCACTTGTACCATGAAGTTGTCTGGTCTGAAATCCTTTGGCTCTTTTCACATATGAGGGTCTAGAACTCTATGGTCCTTAAGTTTACCCATAGTCGTTGAACCTTCTTAATGCATCCGGACTTGCCCTTCCCTGCCAACTTCATTGCTTTTGGGTTCTAAGTAGGGCTGAGTACAGAACCTAGGTTATTTTATGGTACCGACCGAACTGCTTCGGTCGGTGTTAAGCTCAAAACACGCCTCTTCTTTCGGTGTCAAGTTTCGGAGATTGGCTGTAACTTGACACATGGTTTCAGCACGCAGGCAGGTAAAACACAAACATATGGCAAACAGACATAAGTGTTTACACCCAGAGCCATATACTGTAGAGCTGTTATATAGCTGTATGTCTATGGCGCTGGTTATGTCCACAAACGGGGTTCACGTGTGCAGCGCGTGTCGTCTAACAGCTTCAATTTATGATCGGAAAGTTGTTCCGTGTTTGTCTGCAAGAAGAGAGGACTGCAGCCTCCTCCTCTCAATGTTAAAGTCAGCCTGTGGATGTTAGAGCCTAAACGACCTGATTCAAATTTTCGAGAATGGACTCTGCTTCTCACTAGGGCTGGGCGATATCTCGATATCTTTAAAATATCGAGATAAAAATGTTTTGCAATATAAGTTGAGACTATCTTGATATAAACGATATAGTTTTATACATGGAAATCTTGCCTTCTCTTTCTCCTAGGCGGCCCCCCTCCTTCTACACACAGCCCTCTGCTGCGCTCCCCCTCCCTTTCTGCTTCTGCAGTGTGGGCGGGCCATAGACAAGACGTTTAATAAACTCAACTGTCTGAGCGTGTGTGATTCTCTCTCTCCATGGCTCTGGCTACAGCTAGACGACAGACCCGTGTTTTTATTTGAAATAGTTCAGAGTTCATTTAGCCGTGCTGTGTGCCTTTAGAGGAACACAGAGAGGAAGAGCGACATTAATAAATCAGCAGTTTATCATATCGTTAAAGATACGGTGCTTAGCGGCTAACAAGATGGCTAACGCTTTAGCCGGCTTCTTCCACAGCTGAGACTGACCGTGTCTTTAGCAATATGATAAAATGCTGATTTATTAATGTCTCCACCTCTCTCTGCTCCTCTCATAAAGCTCAGCATGGCTAAATAAACTCTGACCCGTGGTTTGTTTTAAGGAAGCAGGAGGCTGTAAAAACACTCGGTGTTGCCGCTTCACGGTTCTAAGGCTCTCAGGGTATATGCAGGAATAATGAAGTTAATTTCAATACCTTTTCAAGACTTTTTAAAGACCTTCCAAAATAAATTCAAGACCTTATCGTCACTTTGTTTTATTAAACAACAAATCTTTGATTTACAAAACTGCTGTTGTTTTCAATTACTGTAAATCTGTGAATCTCAAACCTACAACAGAACTGAGATACAGTGGAAAGAAAAAAGTTCAAAAGAAGAAACTGAACCACGACTAGGTTTAAGAAAATATAGCTTAGGTTACAACAAGACTCGTAGCTATTTTAAAGTA
Source organism: Garcialebias charrua (assembly GCA_038048925.1). Taxonomy (NCBI): domain Eukaryota; kingdom Metazoa; phylum Chordata; class Actinopteri; order Cyprinodontiformes; family Rivulidae; genus Garcialebias; species Garcialebias charrua. The sequence goes on along the minus strand of JBBPBX010017822.1, from coordinate 21,759 downwards.
ACTTGGTTGAACAATGGAGAATAAGAAATAAACACAGTAATTCATTACATGTGCCTCAGTGCAGTTGCTTTGCATTCCAGCAACTCTTCAGTTTGCACCAGCTCACTGAGTTTTTCTTTACGTTTCCTTCTCGACATTGGACTTGGTGATCAGTTGGGCCATTAAAGAACCTGACTTTCCCTCTGCCTGCTCTGACAACTGATCTGCATCTTTTTGCAGAGAATCGCACACCTCTTGTAGAACTTCTCGTTTTTTCAGCTCTTCTAACTCAGCTTCAGCGTTTATGCCCATCTAGGCTACGCTCATCTTTTTTCTACAAAATGTACAATAAGCCTTGCGGTTATTCTCGGCGACAGGCCTCAACCATTCTTGAAAATCCAGCATCTCCAACCAGGAATCAGAAAACTTACATTTACCCATTGTTCTCACGGTCTCGCGGCAACTTACTCAAACACACAAGCTCAACTTGGAGATAAAGCAGCCACGCATGCGCACAAGATAGGCCTAGCCGTAACAGGCTGTTGTAACCTGACACTCTAAATTTGTGCGAAGCAGTTTCCGAATCCTCCGCGGTGAGGAAAACAAATATTGTCATACATACTTTTTGCTGTCAAATTATTTAAAGCTAGAATATCAGCAAAAAAAAATAATACCTCATCAAATCGCTTTCAAGACTTTTTAATACTTTTCAAGACCCTTAATTTTCCCAAAATTGATTTATCAACTTTTAATAACTTTCAAGACCCTGCATATACCATACTGCAGTTCACAAACACACTGACTAACGTGAAAGCACATTTCTTTTTTTTTGTTTATAGGAATTTTTCACATTTTTTACATACATAAACATTACACACTGAACCAGAAAGTTCATTCTCAATAGTCCAGGTATCAAATCCGCTCATTCTCAATCAGTTCATCTGGACAGTTTCTTTTTAGTAGAAACGTTTCACCCTCACTCCAGAGGGCTTCGTCAGTCAGAGCAGTCCAAAGCAAACTGAAGCTACCCCACCAAGTAAACAACTTAAGTGGACCAACCAGTTTGCTGTAGCCAAGATGGTTTCTGGGGGCTTGTCCCTCGTCGACTCCTCCCAGGCAGGCAGACATGTCCAAAGTGGTTCAAGACCAGAAAGTTCATTCTCAATAGTCCAGGTATCAAATCCGCTCATTCTCAATCAGTTCATCTGGACAGTTTCTTTTTAGTAGAAACGTTTCACCCTCACTCCAGAGGGCTTCGTCAGTCAGAGCAGTCCAAAGCAAACTGAAGCTACCCCACCAAGTAAACAACTTAAGTGGACCAACCAGTTTGCTGTAGCCAAGATGGTTTCTGGGGGCTTGTCCCTCGTCGACTCCTCCCAGGCAGGCAGACATGTCCAAAGTGGTTCAAGACCAGAAAGTTCATTCTCAATAGTCCAGGTATCAAATCCTTTTTTGCCAAAAGTCAAGTGATCGCTTCCTCCTCCGATGACTCCATGACTGAATTGAGGAAATGAATGAATTTGTCACGAGCGAATTAAACTCGTGTCCAACGTGGCTGCGCGAGTTTCTACAAATTCCCTGGTGTGCTGTGGGCTGTAGGACCAGCGCTCCCTGTTTTGTTTTTTTAAGAACTTTTTTACAAGATATAACACTGCTGCTGCTGAAGCTGTGTGAAGCTGCCGGCTCGTCTTTTTATTCTCTCCCCCCGACCTGTCAATCAATTCAGTAGATTGACAGGTCGGGAGAGAAAAAAAAAAGGCGAGCCGGCAGCTTCATGAGGAAATGAATGAATTTGTCGTGAGCAAATTAAACTTGTGTCCAACGTGGCTGCGCGAGTTTCTGCAAATTTCCTGGTGTGCTGTGGGCTGCAGGACCAACGCTCCCTGTTTTGTAATTTTTTATAACTTTTTAATAAGATATAACACAACTGCGGCTGAAGCTGTGTGAAGCTGCAGGCTCGTCTTTTTTTTCTCCCCCCGACCTGTCAATCAACGCTGGTCCTGCAGCCTGCCAGGTCGGGGGGAGAGAAAAAAAAAAGCGAGCCGGCAGCTTCACACAGCTTCAGCCGTAGCGGTGTTATATCTTATTAAAAAGTTCTAAAAAAAAAAATTAAAAAACAGGGAGCGCTGGCCCTGCAGCCCACCAGAAAATTTGCAGAACCTTGCGCAGCCACGTTGGACATGAGTTTAATTCGCTCGCGACAAATTCATTCATGGATAGTTGGCACAGCGTCTTCCTTCAGTCTGTACAACTTTTCCCCTTAAATCCAAATGCCTGCATCATTGGTAGTCTTCCGGTTTAAAGTGTTTTGAACACAAAACACTGCTACGCGATGGAGCAATGAAGTCAGCTCGTTTGACTTGAACAAACTTTATCCAGCATTCTGAATCCTTTTGATTTTGGGGAAATAATGAACACTAACGCCATCCTTCGAGGTATTGCTGCAGAACAGGGCAACACATCGGTTCGGCATTTTCTTAGTTGTATTCGTAACTACTCTGGTCAGAAATAAGAAAGCTACGTTGATGCATGCATTCAAGGTGGAGCCTTCAGTGACGTCAATGCCCATATATGGAGAGGGACACCGTTTGCCGGAGCTGCTGGTTAAAATCTCCTTTAAGTCATGAAATAACACATTTAGCGTTATTTCTCTACTTATCAATAAAATGCTCCTGTTTATTATTTAAGTCACTACTACATATTAGTGGTGATGCAATTTGAAAACATGGTGGATGTTGTCCTTTAATATAGCAACTCCTCTTCTACATCCCCCCCTTATATGAACTGTAATATAATTTCCTGTAGCCATACTTTTTTATTGTTTCATGTGTTTTGGATAAACGAGTCTCTTGTAGGAATATAATTTGTGCTTTTTCTTTTTTCTTTTTGTCATCACCCTTTCTTTTTTACTCAGATTATTCAGACCTTTCACATTTGGTGACATTATCTTGATTTCAGTCATAACTACACTTTACCAGTCCCTTCAGATATGCTCCCAAGCAATTCAAAACAAAACAAAACCAGCATGAACTTTTGCTGACCAAACAAACAATGAACTTTCAAACCTAGAGGATCCCTCTTCCCCAGGTCCCTGTTGGTGGGTGGAGAGGAAATCCTTACCTCTAATGAGGGCCTCTCCCTAGACTAGATCTAGTACTACTCCCATCTTGTGGGGTACCACTCCATCTAGACATGTCAACTTTAACATCTCACTCTCACTCAGTCGGTTCTAATTAGATCTTATAAAATAAAATAAAAGAGAAGCCTGAATAACTCCCAGCCTTCCTTCTGCAGGTCTTTTCTTCTGTCAGTTTTTTTATCCACAGCATGGGTATGGTAGAATACTCTGTTCAATGACGTGATCCATTTTTTTGTGTCCATACCTCTTTTCCCACAGTGTCAACTTCTCCTAGGAGCACATAATTTTAAGATTTCCATTGGAAACGTCGTAGTTTTTCTTTTGCTCGGTGCGCCGCTTCTCGTTCTTTCCCCTTCACTCGTTGCCACACCGCTTCTCCTTGCTGTTTCTCCTCCGGTGCCGCAGCGTCTCTTCCTGGCTCAGCAACAGTATACAGGTAGTCCCCGACTTACGAGCGCTCTAACTTACGAGGTTCCGGACTTACGAGCTGGCGAATTTTTGGAAAAAAACGCAAAAAATACTGAGTTTTTCTGTGTTTTTTCACCACAGTTCGTTAGCTAAACATGTGGACACACGTTTCCGATCATTTTTATGCACTCATAAGCAGTTTTTCGATGAAAAACGAGTGTTCGTAGTCGCGCTAGCAAAACCGTTCCAACTTACGAGCGAAATTCCGGACTTACGAGACACGTGGCGGCCGTTCCAATTTACGAGATTTTCGTGTTACGAGCGCCTCGTTGTAACGGAACTCGCTCGTAAGTCGGGGACTACCTGTAGCCTTTTTCTTTCATGTCTTGCGCTACTAACCTGGCGCTGTCATATGTCTTCGTTCCGTTCTCCCAATGTATCTGTATTTTAGCGAGTGGTGTTTGGAAACTTATTCCTTTCTCTTTCAATATTTTTTTAATGTCCGTATATGTTTTTCGTTTCTGGACAATCTTGGTCGGGTAGTCATGATCAAAGTAGATTCGTTTTCCAGACACTTGGACCTTTTTCTACCAGACTTTCTTCAAGATAATTTCTTTTGTCTCAAACTGTAAAAAAATAACCACGACTGACCTCGGTGGTGCGTTTGGGCTTGGTTTCGAGTTGAGGGCTCGGTGGGCTCGTTGAATCTGGAGATTGGTCCCCTCTGGAAGTTCGAGTACCGTTTATAAATAGTTGCTCCAGGAATGTAGTTGTGGATCTTCCTTCTATCTCTTCTGGCAAGCCGAAGATTCGGATATCGTTTCTCCTTGATCTCCCCTCGAGATCGGTAAGCTTTTCCTGCATTCGTTGTGCTTGTTCTTCCACCCTCGTTAGCATCTCGTTAGCATCCTATTTCCATTCCTCCACCTCCGCTATGCGCGTCTGTGCCTCGCTTACACTCCCTCTTTGTGCTTGTAGCTCCCGGTCACTCTCGGACAGCTTACGCTCCATCTCTTGTCGAAAATTCTTTATTTCTTCTCTCATTTCTTTCTTCAGCTCGTCCTTGAACACGGTCAGCTCCTTGCACAGCTCTTGCTGAAGACCTTTAATATCACTTCTAATAGCTGCGAGCCCATCTTGCAGCGTTTCCGTGTCCTCGTGTTCTTTCATTCTCTCTGTTGGGTCTTTTTCAAGTTTGCTAGCTTCGTGTTCGCTAGCTTCGTGCTCGCTAGCTTTGTGCTCGCTAGCTCCGTGCTCTGAGATTTCTTCCGTTACCAACCGCTTGTCGGCTCCTTTTTGCTTATTATAGTTTTTATTGCTTCTTTTCTTGTTTAACCCACTCATGCCTTAGTTTCATCTATCGTGCTCTGATTTAGTTGTGGGTATTTTTAACCCGACTGTAACGAGATAACTTACTACACTCCCACTGCCTCTGCCATCTTGTCCCTCAAAGGCACCTTTCTATCTTATCAAGACACTCAAAGCTCATTACAACACAATCAGTGCCTCATTTACCCATTCATATAGCACTCTACTAGATCTGTACAAGGATTAATCAGTAATTTATCACAGTCATACACCGATGGGACACACATCAGAGGCAACAAGGGGTTCAATGTCTTGTACAGGAACACTTCAGCATGTGACTGCTGGTGGAATCTCTAGCCTCTCAGCCACAGTTGCCCTCAGCTGAAGAGGATTATTATTTAATATATGTAAATAAATGACTGAAAAATAAAGTAATGTATTACTGTAAATATAGAGCTGGACGATATGGCCAAAATTTTTATCACGATATAGTTCTTAATTTCGGTCGATAACGATATTATTCGATATCGATATAAACAATATAAAAGCCCCCCAAAAAACTATAAACTATACAAATAAATTAATGTTCACCTTGTATTTGTATTTAGCCTCCAAAAAGATGGAAATCACCATCAAATAAATATAAAATTCTCAACCCAATAATTCTCAGTCGGGTCATCTGAACAGTTTCTTTTTTATAGAAACGTTTCATCCTCCATCCAGTTTCTATAAAAAAGAAACTGTCCAGATGACCCGACAGAGAATTATTCGATTTGGTACCTGGATTATTGAGCATGAACTTTCTTGCCATAAAATTCTCAACTGTGTCAATATTAATAGTTTTAACTTTAAACATCTTTAAAATTTACAGCATTGACATTCATAGTTAATTAAATAAAATTTTTGGGTGTCGTTATTGATGAGAAGCTGACATGGAAATCTCATGGAAATTACTTAAGAATAAAAATAACAAAATCAATTGCATTACTGTATTAAAGTAAAACAGTTTTTGAATGACAACGTTTTGAATATATTATATAATGTAATGATTGTTCCATATTTAATCTGTTGTATTGAAGTTTGGAGGAAAGCATGCAAAACTATTACAAACAATGTTTTTATTTTACAAAAAAGAGCTATAAGAATTATTAGTAGGAAGTGCTATGGTCCCCCAACAAATATATTATTTCATCAATTGAAATTAATAAATAAATACATAAATAAATGTCACATTTTGTCATCTGTGTATCCGCTCATTCTCAATCAGTTCATCTGGACAGTTTCTTTTTAGTAGAAACGTTTCACCCTCACTCCAGAGGGCTTCGTCAGTCAGAGTAGTCCCAAGCACACTGAAGTTACCCCACCAAGTAAACAACTTAAGTGGACCAACCAGTTTGCTGTAGCCAAGATGGTTTCTGGGGGCTGTCCTGTCCCTTGTCGACTCCTCCCAGGCAGGCAGACATGTCCAAAGTGGTTCAAGACAAGAAAGTTCATTCTCAACCTGGACACCTGGACTATTGAGAATGAACTTTCTTGTCATCTGTGTATGTTTCCCATACAAGACGAAATTTGTCTCTGCATTTAACCCAACCACCACCAGGTGGTGCAGTGGGCAGCCATAGAAAGCGCCCGGGGAACTGGGGAAATAGGTGTGCACTCATAGACAACCCAAGGTGTGTAGTGGCCGGGGTTCGAACCGGGGTCCCAAGTCGGCAGCCCTGCCTCTACACCATCTTGTTATGATTTGGTTGAACATAGTATTTTACAAGTCATGTATAAAACTAAATAAAAAAAATACCCCCAAATATTCAATTAGAATTTGTTAAAAAAGTTATTAAACCCTGAAGGGAATGTAAATGTTTGTAAAATCTTCATTTAGAACTAGTGTGAAGGAGCTGAGTTGTAAATCAGGAAACAGGATTGTGTTGACTTGATATCACCATAAACATTTCTAAAACTATTTATATGTTTTAAAAGATGATTAAATCAAAGTTGTTGGGAAGGTGTGGTGCAGGTGAAGTGAAGGTTGTTGTTTGTTTGTAGTTATTTTGTATTTTTTAAACAAGGGGCAGATATTATAACACTATTTTCGTCTTTCTGCACCTTTTCATTCAGTGTTTTTTTTTTCTGATGAATTTGTTTTATTTTGAATTAAAAACAGCGCTGGGGCTGTTCAGTAAGTCGTAGTTTGAGAGAAACGTTGGCTCAAACTTTATTGTTCTTCATCTTTTGACTCTCATCATATTCTATCGAGTGGAAACTCTTCAGATTAAACAAGTTAGATGTTCCCACCGCTAGTTAGAACGACTCCGTCACGTTCTGAAAAATAAAGAAACCGAGTAGGACACGCTGCAGAAGAAACCTGCCGTTTAACAAAACCGAACTACGTCCACACCGACGAATTAGTCTTTCCTCTCTCATCAGTGATGTCGTCTCTTCCTCTTCGCTTGTGAAACTTTGTTCAGTCACATTCTGATGGTCATGAGCACTCGTTTAGAAGCGAAAACTTAACGCGCTTTGGAGACTAGCTTAGCTTTTAGCCCGCTACCGCTAACGCCTGCTGCTGGACTGAGCGTTGCGTAACAACGACGTCACCACGCACGTTTTGTGTCACAGCTTTTTCTGTCCGGGCGGGTTGTTGAAGCAGCCGCTTCAACCCGAACAGAAAAAGAAAAACTTCTGTGAAACGTTATAAAATCCTATCGAAATATCGAAAATATGCTTAAAGGGGACCACAGATGCAAAAATCACTTTTTAATGTTTTTTTTACTCAACTTTGGGTATTAACTTCATAAAAAAACAGTCCTTGTGCCAAAAAAATGCACCCAGTGGTTTATTTACTCTAAGTAGATTTATTTATTTTTGATAAATACACCAGGATTCACACTTCCTGCAGTTATTGACGTCACAGGCCGTAGCCAATCACCTCAAACCTGAGTCCAGCCCCTCACCTAGCAACCCCTGGTTAGGCTCAACCCACTTCTGTATTAAACACATGACTGTTGTTTTTCATGATTTCATCTCATCTTTTGTTTATACAGGGAACCCCCGACCTACGTACGAGTTTGGGACCTAAGAACCGTTCGCAGCTCGATCCGTTCGTAGGTAGGGGGTGAAAATTATATTTAAAAAAAAAAATTATTCATTCATTCATTCATTCAACCTTTATTTATCATGCTAACGGAGCGCGCGCACACATTTAAGCATGTAAAGTAGTGTACTGTAATGTTAAACATTGCTATTCACCTGATGCATGCTCAATAATCCAGGTAGAAAAATCTAAAAAAGCTAAGTCTGGTCCTCTGGACATTCAAAAAACAAAAAAACAAAACAAAGCAAAAAATTGTAGAAACGTTTCGTCTTTCGTCCGAAAGACTTCCTCAGTCTGAGGTGCTGGGTTCAGCTCAGTCTTATAAATAGCACCCTCTCACAGTGTTACACAACCAGTTGGCTGATGACAGCCTGAAACCAGCTGCTCACATGATCAAGGAGGACCATCAGCCTAACAATGGATCGTTAGCACCCTGATGGTACTGATGGACTTACAATGTTTCCAAATATCTGGCATCTGTACTCATCCCTTTAGTTGGCAGCTCAGAACACCACATACAGAACACCATGGACTTTGTGGATAAGGTGAGGGATGTCATCATGGAGACTGATGAAACAATGGTCTCTTTTGATGTTACATCACTCTTTACGTGCATTCCTGTTGATGAAGCAGTAGAGGTGGTCTGTTTAAGGTTAAAATCAGACACCACTCTGAACAGCAGAACCACGCTTTCCACAGAGCAACTGTGTCAACTCTTGAAACTGTGCCTGCAGTCAACCTACTTCACATATGGGGAGCAATATTATAGGCAGAAACATGGATGTGCTATGGGGTCTCCAGTTTCTCCTATTGTTGCCAACCTGTACATGGAGGAGGTAGAAAAGAGAGCCTTGACATCCTTTACGGGGAGACCACCAAGTCATTGGTTCAGGTATGTTGATGACACCTGGGTTAAAATTAAATCTCAGGAAGTCCAACATTTCACTGATCACATCAACTCTGTGGATAAATATATCAAGTTCACACGAGAAGATGTAAGAAATGGCAGGTTGGCTTTCTTGGACTGTGAGGTCTCAGTTTCTGATAGAGGAAATTTGCAAACTGAGGTGTACCGCAAACCCACCCACACAGACCAGTATTTACAGTTTGACTCCCATCACCCTCTGGAGCACAAGTTAGGAGTCATCAGGACTCTGTACCACAGAGCAGACAGCGTCCCCACTAACGCAGGAGCCAGACAGAAGGAGAAATCACACACAAAACAGGCTCTAGAGAAATGTGGATATCCTAACTGGGCCTTCCTGAAAGCAGAGAAGAAACCCAAACAGGACTCCAGCCAGCCATCAGGTGAAAAGAAGGAACCCAGACCCAGACCAGTGGCCATTCCATATGTTGCAGGGGTTTCAGAGACATTGAGACGTTTATTTTCTAAACACAACGTCCCAGTGGCTTTTAAACCTCAAAATACATTACGGCAAAAACTGGTTCATCCCAAAGATCCAGTCCCCCGGCAAAAACAGAGTAACATTGTGTATGCTGTTCAGTGTCAGGAGGGCTGTGATCAGTCTTATATCGGGGAAACTAAACAGCCACTGGCCAAAAGGATGGCCCAGCACAGAAGATCAACATCATCAGGTCAGGACTCTGCAGTCTACACTCATCTCCAGGCCAGCGGTCACTCTTTCAGGGATGAAGATGTTCACATCCTTGATAGAGAGGAACGATGGTTTGAGAGAGGAGTAAAGGAGGCCATCTTTGTGAAAAGAAACCGCCCATCATTAAACAGGGGTGGAGGCCTCCGAGTTCAACTGTCCCCCTCCTACAATGCTGTGATTGCTGGTATCACTCAGCCCTCTGTGAATAGCAAACAACCATCAGGGTGCTAACGATCCATTGTTAGGCTGATGGTCCTCCTTGATCATGTGAGCAGCTGGTTTCAGGCTGTCATCAGCCAACTGGTTGTGTAACACTGTGAGAGGGTGCTATTTATAAGACTGAGCTGAACCCAGCACCTCAGACTGAGGAAGTCTTTCGGACGAAAGACGAAACGTTTCTACAATTTTTTGCTTTGTTTTGTTTTTTTGTTTTTTGAATGTCCAGAGGACCAGACTTAGCTTTTTTAGATTGCTATTCACATTTACAGAATAAATAAAAATATATTTTCTTACTTTGAGATGGTCAAAGCCGACATCTTAGGTTGCCATGCGTTGATTGTTGTCGGGCCTAGCAGCCCCGCCGGCCGGCCAGTGAACCACCGCAGCCGCTCCAGACCTGTGTTAGCTAGCTGGCTAGCTTCTGCTAGCCAAGCCATGAGCTGGTGTTGGAGCGGCGGCGCGATCAATCTGCAGCTTCTGCTGCTGCCTTAGACATCCACAAAGTTCACAGAGACGTTTCCAGCTCGTAATTAATCCATATGAAGCCATCCTGGTCACCAGTCTTCGGCCGGCTACCGTGTTAGCTCCCGTGTTAGCTTCTGGAGCTAGCCAGGCCAGAGCCAGGCCGGAGGTGTAGCCAGGCCGGCCGGAGGTGTTCGCACGGCGGCCTGGCACGATCGGCGATAAATCCGCTGCTGCTTGAGACATCCACAAAGTTCACAGAGACGTTTCCAGCTAGTAATTAATCCATATGAAGCCATCCTGGTCACCAGTCTTCGTCCAGCTCTCGGCAGCTAACCTAAGATGGCGTCCGGTGTTCTACATTAATTTGTAACCGGAGACCCCAGTGACTGAACCTAAAATAGCGTCCGGTGTTCTACATTAATTTGTGACCGTGTAAACTGAAGACCTACTTCCTGTTGCCAAAAATTGCTCAAAAATGATCAGAAATGATCTTTTTTATCATAATTATTATTTATAAAGCCTTTAAAACAACCAGAGCTGCAACAAAGTGATGTACACATGAAATTAAGAACATTTAAACACAAAAAAAAAAAAAAAAAAAATTTTTTTTTTTTTTTAATTCATATTTTTATTAAATATGATATGTTCGTAGGTCCCGTGGTTCGCAGGTCGATGGGGTCGTAGGTCGGGGGTTACCTGTATGTTCTTAATTTCATGTGTACAGCACTTTGTTGCAGCTGTGTTTTTTTTAAATGGCTTTATAAATAAAGTATAATTGTTATTTTTATGTTTTAGTTCAATTTTTAGTGTATTTGCGATCGCTGCCAACGCGCAGCCGGCAAAAATTAAACGAGCGGACCCCCGGCTTAGGGACCGGTTGCGACGGGACCCTCTTCCGGCGCGATGGAGCGGAGCTTCAACTGTACAGCCTCATTTCAGCCTCGCAGCAGGCTCGCAGCAGCGAGGACCTTCTCCTTACAGATTAATTTACGGGAGACACTTGGTGAACTTTGTGTTGTCTTGACTGGAACAGCGATAACTCCCAAAATCTCCGCGTGCAACGAGCGGAGCTGGCGAAAACCGGAAGAGGAACAAGCTAACATTAGCTTCGGATTCGGCAGGTCTCATGCTAAAAGGAGCAGCTCATGGCGGCGCGCTCAGACGGGTTTCGGTAAGTTATCTTAAGCTAACACTAACAGTAAGTCAAATGAGTAATAAAAAAGGAGCTAATTTTAAAACAACAACACATTACAGATACTGGCTGTTACAGAGGGCGTTAACAGATCTTTGAAGGGCGTGGACTTCAAGAAACCGGTCGTTCAAAACGAAAGTTAAAAATGGCAGAATTAAAAAGGGTATAATTGATTATCTAAGAATTATTTTGTGTATTAAAATGAATTAATATTGTCAAGATAGCACACAGAAATAACATAAAAATTTTAAATACCTATATGTGGTCTCCTTTAAATTTCATATCATCGTTATTGAATAAAAGTATATCGCGATATCTATCGTTATTGAATTATTGTCCAGTACCATGTAAATAGTTTATTTTTTAGACATTTATTTTGTAGATTTACAGCTGTTTCTTAATAAATGTGCCTGTGTGACAACTGGGACAAAGCTTTGACTCAAGAATATATTTTTGTTATTATATTAAGGAAAGAAAATATATTGAAATATATATCGTATATCGCGATATATCATAAAAATATTGAGATATTAATTTTGGTCCGTATCGCCCAGCCCTACTTCGCAACAAGGACAGAGCTGTGTATGGGAATTCAGCTGGTAAGTTTATGTTTGTTAACGTTACTGCAACTTAATACGCGCATTGCGGTGAGTTAAACCAGGATCCATGTAACAATAACTTTAAGATATTAGTGTGTAGCTTTATTTTATGTAAATTTTATGTATTATTCTATGTAACTAGCTAAACTCAAAAGCTAACTAAAGATTGACAGGAACAGATAAAGCTTAGCTTGTAAAAATGTGCTCATCTATTGGGTCAGCTGGTTAAACAGTTCATCTAATGTTCACTGTTCATCTTATCCTCACAGGAACCATCTTCTCCTCACAGGAACCTCAGACCCTGATGTGAGGAGGACAAAAGAAAAGTGAGATGGGAGCCACAAGGCAGTCACAAACTTTATTGTTAAAAGTTTGCTGCTGGACTTCCAGGTGAGCTAGAAAGATGGCGACAGCATAAACTAGTGGCTCCTTGAGAAATATTTTAAAAAAGTCTCCTTTCTTTATGCAACTACGGGAAATACAATATATTAAAGAGTGAGATAAAATGCCTAAAGCGAAATCCAAAAGTGTCCGCCACACCACCAAGTGACAACGCTAGACAAAAAAATGAACGACAAATGCACGGCTAGCCTCTCGGACTCAGAAGCTTCAGCTAACAATACAGCTAACGAGATGGCCAATTTACAAACTATCCTCTAAGAACTAAGAGAATCACGTCGTGAAAATGGAAATGGCTTCCGGGAAATTAAGGAGGAAATAAAAAACCTAAATGGAAGACTGGATGAAGCAGAAACACGCATTATGGAAGCAGAAGACGAGATTCAACAGATTGAAGAGGTAGCTCTGAATCTAAGCAAAGCATAGGATGAGCTCGGGGCGAAAACGATAGAGCTGGAGGGGAGATTGAGACAAGAAAACATAACTCTATGGCATTCCAGAAGGTACGGAGGACAACTCTCCCTCTATCTCAGCCTTTATAGAAAATATGCTCAGAGAAAAATTTGGCATTCCGACATCGTTTAGCTTACCGTATTTCTGGTGTATAGGTCGCACCTGTGTATAGGTTGCATTGTCCAATTATTGCCAAAAATTTGGAAAAATCCTGAAATAGGTCGCACCGGTGTATAGGTCTCACCTACGTCACCGCCGACGTAACGCGCCATCCACCGCTGACGTGACGCGTCACCACTGAGACAACCCGGCAATATTGACAGAGTGTTTAGCTCTGCTGCTAATGTCTGCCACAGGAGCGCACAGCAAGGCTTTTAAGAAGATTAACACGGTAAAAACAATTATTTGTTTGCTAAAAATTATAGCTGACATTATAGCACAAGGGTTAGTGGTTTATTAGCTATTTGCTAAAATATACACAGAAATAAAACGAATGCTAACAGGAGTCCGTCTCTCAAAACACGAATAAAAAATCAAATTTTATCTCAAATGTTTCATCCAGGCCAAAAGTTAGTACATTAAAGCTCATATAATTACACTCTGTAAGCAGAAAAAATATACACCGAGTGGTTTCGAAGCTATTTATAACAAACAGAAATAAAACGAATGCTAACAGGAGTCCGTCTCTCAAAACACAAATAAAAAATCGAATTTTATCTCAAATGTTTCATCCAGGCCAACAGTTAGTACATTAAAGCTCATATAATTACACTCTGTAAGCAGAAAAAATATACACCGAGTGGTTTCGAAGCCATTTATAACGTTATAAACAGAAGCTAACTGAAGCTAATGCTAATAAAAGATCGTTTTTTTTAAATCTCAAACATCTAATAAAGCTACTCACTTGTAAACGTCCATACTGTGATTACATTCTGTAAGTTTCAGAAATATCCACCGAGTGGTTTCTGAGCTATTTATAACGTTATAAACAGAAGCTAACTGAAGCTAATGCTAATAAAAGATCTTTTTTTTTTAAATCTCAAACATCTAATAAAGCTACTCCCTTGTAAACGTGCATACTGTGATTACATTCTGTAAGTTTCAGAAAAATCCGCTGAGTGGTTCTTGACTTATCTTGCAAACAAACAGCTAAGAAACACAGAGCTAAAAGAAGTTACCTCCAGACCAGGAGGCCGACAGAGTCAGTCCGAGCAGAGGAGCTTTTTTTCGGACACATGAGCTGGAAACGGTCGGTGTACTCCTCTGGAAGTGTCCCCTAGCGACCAAAACTGGTACTGCATTGCGCCCCTAGCGGTAGAAAGTGGTACTGCACTGCACCCCTAGCGGCAGAAAGTGGTACTGCACCATTTTCTGCCAAAGTGAAAAACGGTCATAACTGAGCCAAAAATTGGTCTAAAAATATGGAAAAAATTCCATAAATAGGTCGCACTGGTGTATACGTCGCAGAGCTTGAAAAAAACCATAAAAAGGTGCGACCTATACACCGGAAAATACGTTAAGTATTAAATGAACGCACCGTTCGCTGGGATCTAAAGCCCCACCTGACGTGCCTCCAAGCTCAATAATAGTCAAGTTTACCATATTTAGAATATAGGAAGAAGTATTAAAACTACAGGTGAAGCATCGGCATGGGCTAATTAAGCCTAATTAAGAACATGCTGAGTAAAAAAAAAGGTGTGTTCTTTATTGAACTAGCAGGCTGTAGCAGGCTGCAGCCAAGATAAACAAAAACAAGGTGTTTAAACATCTAAAAAAAAACAGGGTGCATAACAGACTCTCCGTCACATTCTGCAGCATAAAGAGACCTCGCTGCAGCAGAAGAAACCTGCAGTTTACCAGATCTTAGAAAGCTGAACCACTTCCATACCGACAAATTAGTCTTTCCTCTCTTATCAGTTATGTCATCTTCTTTCTCTTTGCTTGTGAAACTTTGTTCAGTCACATTCTGACGGTCATGGGCACTCGTTTTGAATCGAAAAACTTAATGCGCGTTGGAGCTTAGCTTAGCCTGCTACCGCTAACGCCTGCTGGACTCGAGCGCTGCGTAATATCTACGTCACCACGCACTTACGTTTTTGCGTCACAGCTTTTTCTGTCCGGGTTTAAACTGAAGCAGCCGCTTCAACCCGAACAGAAAAAGAAAAGCGTCAGTGAAACGCTGTAAAATCCTATCGAAATATCGAAAATGTGCTTAAAATTCATATCATCGTTATTAAATAAAAGTATATCGCGAGATATATCAATATCAAATTATTGTCCAGCACTATCTTGTGATGAGGATCCTCACTTCTTACCCAGAAAAGGGACAGGCAAAACAGAGT
This sequence comes from Garcialebias charrua, assembly GCA_038048925.1. NCBI lineage: Eukaryota > Metazoa > Chordata > Actinopteri > Cyprinodontiformes > Rivulidae > Garcialebias > Garcialebias charrua. The sequence continues at coordinate 6,549 of JBBPBX010017822.1, read as the reverse complement.
TTGCAGATGTGTTGAATGATGTTCAGACTCAGATGAACCCAGACAGTGAGATTAGCAGGTCAAAGAAATCAACGACAGCCGGTTTTCTATAGTTAAATTAGTGCTGGACGATAATTCAACAACGATAAATATCGCGATATACTTTTATTCAATAACGATGATATGAAGTTTAAGCATATTTTCGATAT
>JBBPBX010017821.1:15654-31242 GCA_038048925.1 Garcialebias charrua | reverse complement strand
ATAGGGATGCACCGATACCAGATTTTTGAAAACCGAGTACAAGTACAAGTACTTACATTAAAGTACTTGCCGATACCAAGTACCGATACAAGTACTAATTTTTTTTTTTTAAATCATTCTAATTAACTTAAACTGTTTATTTTCATTAGACACTTCAAACATAAATAAACAAAGTACATTACTACAGTATTGGTAATCTGTACAGGGCTTAAACTTAAAAAAAATCCTGAGCCTGAAACTTTTTTGTGTTGTTGATCAAATAAAATCGTAACATTTTGCCAACGTTTATTAAAAATGCTCTCTGAAAAGTGCAAACTGTTTTTAAACAATTCAGCTTCAAGTAACAAGCAAGTGTATTTTAAAGGGTTAAACATCTATGTTTACCTACATAAGTAACTTGATTCAATAACTACTGTAGTTTAGAGAGCAACAAGACCCAGTTGAATGCATGCAGCTCAAAAACCTGTTTTATTTAACTACAGATTTTATTATTTTATTTAACTTTACTTATTCATGTTCCCCAGATTGAAAATCAACCTTCTTATTTCAGCTGTCACCCCAGCTGTCACTGAACTCCGTTCAATCCTGCAGGAGCCTCTGTCAGATGGGAGGGGAGGGGGGATTGTTTATGTGTTCAACAGTGTGTGTGTGTGTGTGGGGGGGCTGCGCTTTGATTCGCTGCACCCCCCACATCAACACGAAGAGTCCTGCAGCCAACGGAGTTTGTTGCAGCTAACGCGCGCACACACAGAAGACCTGCACTGCTCTGTCTTTTTTCCGGTCGCTCATTTGGAACACGTACCTTGCGCTCTGTCACTCGAAAGGGAGGACTCAGGAGGAGCGGACACAGTGCGCGCGCAGAGATATTTTAATTTTTTGTACAAGTTTGGACATACTTTCAGGGCTTAAAGAATGTCCAAACTTGTACAAAAAAAAAAAAAAAGTTTTACATTTGAACTCTTACATAGTCAATGAAATGAAATGAAACTGGTATCGGTCCTGTAGTATCGGAGCCCTTATATGAGTACGAGTACGAGTAAACGCACGTGGTATCGAACCGATACCCAATACTGGTATCGGTATCGGTGCATCCCTAGCGATAATAAACACACTGAGTCTTGGGTTCACATTGTTTGCAATTAAATAAAATCTAAGTAAACATGTGAATTTCATGTATAGTTTTCAGCTTAAAATCACTGAATTGGATCTTTTTAACTACCGTAATTTCCGGAATATAAGCCTCTACTTTTTTCACATGCTTTGAACTAGGGATTGAACGACGAAGTCAACATTAATGTAATAATAGTCGAGTCGACAAGTTGATGACATCATAGGAACTCAAGACGATAAAAATACAAAACAAACCCCCCCCTCAAAAAACACCTTTACAGCGTTTTACTACCATTTTCCCCGGAATACGAACTGCACCCCCCGATTTTTAAAATGCCTTCACCTTCACCAAAGAACCAGGGGGGTCCCGAGCATAACTACCCACCATGGGGCTCTGCTCCTGGGCACGCTCCCATCTACCCAGGGTCCGTACACTGTTCCACAGGTACATTATTTACAACAACAACAACAACAAAAAGAACAACAACAACAACAACAACAACAACAACAACAACAACAACAACAACAACAACAACAACAACAACAAAAAGAACAACAAAACAGCGGGAGCATTATGCTCCTACTATTTATCATACTGCAAATAAGTAACAAGAAAAACAAGACTATTATTAAGCTGTAAAAGTTAGTTTTATTTTATTTAATCCACTAAATAAAATAAACCACGGCGGTGGTGGTGGATTCTCTGGTGGAGTGCACCCCTGTTTTAATTTTTATTTTATTTAGTGGATTACATAAAATGAAACCAGAAACATCATCTTCAGTGAAACCCTTCCACACTGTTGATGTATTTCTACCTGTTTGGGCCGACTTTGCCTGCTCCTCACCTTCCATCTGCTTGGAAAAATCCGTTTTGTAGCCAGTGGCCCGGCGCTGATCACGTGACACAATCACTGACTGTGACTAGTCTACGTAAAATTGTAAAACTCACGAAATGTCCTGGAATCGACTAGTCGACTGGTCTATTCAACTCCTACTTTGAACCCCACGGGTTATACAGTACAATGCTGTGGCAAATTTATGGATTTATTTATTTATTGACGGACTAACGAGCTCCATGCCACCAAAACATTTAGCCTCGTCACACCCAGGTGCTCACATATCTGCCCAATAGACGTCTCTCTCGGGGGGTGGGTTATCATGACTCAATAAGACTACCTGTATAAATAAAGGTAAAAAAGAATATCTGACTAGTGACATTACCAAACAGGTCACAGCAGACCAACAAAACTTGGTTTCCCCCCCTCTCCCTCCCGTCTCTCCTCCCCTCCCCGTTGTGTCCCCAGGGTGGGGGGAAACCCATCCCTGAGACTCAGAAAAAATATATATATACTGTATTTTTATTGGTGTTTATTTAATTAAAAGTTTAAAAACATATTTGTGTAAATATCTCATGTTACAACGTGGACCCCCGCAGCTTATAGACAAGTGACATAGATGTTTTTCTTTTTAAATTAAGTGTGCGTGACTTATATTCAGGTGCATTCAATAGTCTGGAATTTACAATACTGTACTTTATAAAAGTATAGTGTGTGGTTGTTTTAAGGGGTTGCTTTAAGTAACTTTGACACTGATGTTATTTTGTTTTTATAATACTTAAAAGACTAATTTGCTCTCGAGACTTCCCTTTCACATGTCCATCTGTCTTGGTAAAGAAAGAGTGTTCCAGTAGCTGCTGCTCCACCATCAGCTCTGAAATGTTAATTATGTCAAACAAAACATAAAAAAAAAAGAAGAAAAGTTTCATGTTTTTACCGTAAGCAGAATCAGCTGCAGAGTCCTGGTTCCGTGTAGTCGCCAGCACATCAGCTGCACAAAAAGAAAACCAGTCAAATTCCTCAGTAACGCAACACACGCAACAGCTTTACATCAATATTTGCCATCCTATTCGTCAATGCATGGCTTGAATCATGGAGTGTATTTAATTCAATTCAGTTCAGTTTATTTATATAGCGCCAAATCCCAACAGAAGTTGTCTCAGGGCATTGAACAAGAAATACAAACTATTCATTTGTATGCATTTGTAACTACTGATTTGATTAGGTCAATTATAGTATAAGGTTACAACAGCATAGGATAAGGAATACCAGTAGGTCCGGAAGCCAAGCTGACTAACTATAGAATTTGTCAAAAAGGAAAGTCTTAATCAGAGTTTTAAAACTGGACAATGTGTCAGACTTATGGACAGAAACTGGAAGTTGGTTCCACAAGAGAGGAGCCTGATAACTGAAATATCACCCGTTCTGTTTTTGGAAACTCTAGGAACCACAAGTAAACCTGCAGTCTGAGAGTGAAGTGCTCTGTTAGGAAAATACGTAACAATAAGATCAGTGATAAAAGATGGAGCTAGGTTGTTGAGGGCTTTGTAGGTTAGAAGTAAGATTTTGAATTAAATTCTGGATTTGACAGGGAGCCAGTGGAGAGAAGCTAAAACTGGAGATACAGTATATGATCTCTCCCACTAACTCCAGTTAAGACTCTGGCTGCAGGATTTTAGATAAACTAAAGACTTTTTAAAGAAGTTTTTGGACACCCAGATAACAAATCATTGCAATAGTCCAGTCTAGATGTGACAAATGCACGAACCAGTTTTTCTGCATCATTTTTAGATAAGATGTTTAAATATTACCGATATTACGCAGGTGGAAGAAGGCGGTTCTCGTAGCATTTTTTTAATGTGGGGGATAAAAGACATGTCCTGATGAAAAACAACACCAAAGGCCAGATAATCAGTGTTTAGATCATCAGAATGGTCCCATTCATGATTCTAGTACTGTGTGGTAAGACTTGGCCTAAACATAGACATTATGCACATCCTAGGACTGCGAGAGGAAACGTGGACACCTGGAGAGATCTCACCAGAAACACGGGGACCAGAGGGGGGTTATGTGGCCTGTGACTGGTTTAACAGCAGCAATTCTCGTCACACTTTCTCCAATTATACCAGGATTTCCTTGCTGTCTGGAAAGAGTGGTTGCCTTAGAGATCAGAACATGGGACGATAAACCTGTATGCCGCCAACAGCACAACTTCTATTAAAGCCTATACAAAATCTAACTCTGTCCTTTGTACAGACAATTCCCTGTGCAAGCTTTTAGTTCAGTATATATTAAGCTTCCTGCACACAGGAAGGATAAAAATAATAGAATGCAGAAATAGATACTTATTTTTGGAGAGATAGGGGAAAATGGAGCACAATCTGGATGCTGTGAGAGAGCTGAATATATCTAGTCATTTAACCGAGAGATACCTGCAGATACACTACTCGGGAGTGTTTGTGCCTCCAGGTGTTAAATCCCTGAGGAGGACCTGGAGAAATAGGTGGCAAGTTATCAGGATCATGATGCTACTTTTCTAAGATTGCTGCCTCTGAGCCCTAATTCCAAATAGATAATGACAATTACATTGAAAGTGTAGAGGGGGAAACCCAACAATTTGTTCTAAGGTGTAAGATTTTTTTTGTTTTGTTTTTGTGCAGAGTACGGTACTTTTTTTTCTTCCAGTAGCACAGTATTTTTCTCAATAACAGGAATGTGCAGAACCAAACTGCCCCGTTTCTATGACTAAAACTTTCAAACCGCATGTGCAAGATGGTAATATCTAAATAAGCACACCAGTTTGTATATTTTTATTCGATCCACAAACTTCTGCAACATTTTTTGTCTTAAATTGTCACCTTTACTGGCATTTTTTTTAAAAGACTGTAAAGGACAGAGTCAACTTACGATGGCAGCTGTTGGCGTAAAGCAGATGGTCACCTTCGATGTCCTGCTCGAACCCTGCCCTGCAGAGACGAGAGAAAGTAGAAATTAAAACCAAATAATAATACATTTTTAACAGGGGATGTACTCGTGCAATGAAGTCTCAAATGAATAAACCATCCAAATAATTATTGTTGAGTTGAAAACTGTCCTTTAAAGCCCTTAAAAAAATCTTCTATGAAATTCTCTGGTGAGAATTAACACTGAAGACATCTTCTATGAAATTCTCTGGTGAGAATTAACACTGAAGACATCCTCGGCACTTTAAAGTGTCACCCGCTTCGAATGTTATCAGCCATTAAATGGCCATTATTAATAGTTATCAACCCCATAGGGTGTGTTCAGACTGCCCCTCCTGTACCTCCTACTAGCACTGCACTAAAACCATAGATATACGGAAGGATCTGTGTTCGGATATTCCCGGAAATGGACCACAATGATCCTTAAAAAATCCCAAAATCTGGATACTTATCTTCGGCAGATCCAAAATAAATGTGGCTGTTATTCGTCAAGGGTCTGCCAAAGATAAGTACAGGTAGTCCCCGATTTACGAGCGAGATCCGTTACGAGGCGCTCGTAAACCGGAAATCTCGTAATTTGGAACGGCCGCCATGTCTCTCGTAAATCCGGAATTTCGCTCGTAAATTGGAACGGTTTCGCTAGCGCGACTACAAACACTCTATTTTCATCCAAAAACTGCTTATGAGTGCATAAAAATGATCGGAAACGTGTGTCCATATGTTTATCTAACTAACTGTGGTGAAAAAACACATGAAAACTCAGTATTTTTTGCGTTTTTTCCAAAAATTCGCCAGCTCGTAAGTCTGGAACCTCGTAGATCAGAGCGCTCGTAATTCGGGGACTACCTGTATCCGGATTTTGGGATTTTGGGATTTTTTAAGGATCATTACGGTCCATTTCCGGGAATATCTGGAAATATAAGTATAAGTATATGTGAAGGATACGGAGATATACGACAAAAGATCCTACCGTATATCTATGGTTTTAGTGCAGTGTAGGTTTAAAGGTGTGTTCTTATTGCTGATAATAGGGTCAGGTGGTTAGGTTAAGAGTCAACGGTCTGGGGGTTAGGTTTAGGGTCAGGGTTACGTTAAGGCTCAAGGGTAAGGGAGTTAAGTTTAGAGTCAGTGCTCTGGGTCAGGTGTAAGGTTAGGTTTAGAAAAGGGGTTGAATAAAGCCAACAAAAAAAAAAACTTCCTGTTTTAGATGTGAGCAAAGCTGCATATTATCAGCGATAAGAATGTACCTTAAACCTACAGAGGTATTCAATCAAAACTCACAGGTCCAGTTACTAAAATTTCCTCCTAGTAAAAGTTCCAAACGAAAGTCCAAGTTTTGTGTTATGGTCTTGCCTACCCGTATTCACATTTTCACAGTTAACAAACTGCACTTTACAGTAAGCAACTAGCTCTATAATTAAAAGTTGTCCCAAGCAGATATACGTTTAATGCCTTCATTTCAGGTTAAAACTGAAAGCTCAGAATAAAATACTTCTTAAATGTGCAAACAGAGTCTAAGTAGAGCCTGAAGTAGAGTGTACCTCCAAAACACACCTCCTGCTTTTCTGCTTGGCTCTGCACCTAAGCAGTCTATCGCTGAGAAAATGTTCCATGAAAATTATCTATTTTCCTGAATTTATCAGATTGGGCAAAGGTCCAGACAGAACCATCACTGGGTCCGGATCCAGACTCAGGTCCGCCTAATAGTTACCTAGGTACTAGGAGGAACAGTCTGAACACAACCTATGGGGATGATAACAACTAATAAAAGTCATTTAATGGGATGATAACATTCAAAACCACTGAAATTGTTGTGTGGCAGCAATCCAAACAGAAACATCAGGTACTAGGACCAGCGTGGTCATGTGACACAGTGGTCAAAGTGTTTTTGTAGTGGATTTGTTTAAAGCAAAACCTCTCGTTATTCTGTTTGAGNTATCGGGTGTGTAACCCTACAAACTTTACATCTGAATAAATAAAAAAACAGACGGGTCTGATCTCTGTGCCTCACAACCAATTCATCCTGTTCAACAAGAGAAGTGTAAAAGGATACAGACATCTCCGGCTAAAATCTAGTCCCTGAGATGAATCTCGTGTTTGAACAATCCTCGCAGCCCTGCAGCTGTGAGTAACCTCGTTCCCCGTCAGCCTGCTCACCTCTTCTTCTACTGCCTCGTTTCTGCAGGGCCTGGGGTGCTGTTGGAAGTAGAGGCTGGTGAGGGATTGAGCTTTACTGAGGCTCACAACATCTTATTTAAAGCTAAGAGTCTAATGGGGCGCACACACACACACACACACACACACACACTGAAACCTAACAAGCTGCAGCTCTGAGATCATGGGTGAAGGTCTTTGCCTCAGGGGTTTCGTGTTTTGCAGTAACCCCTCGACTAAAATAAGTTTTATTTTGAAAAACACTGAAAACACACAGTGTGGATAGTAACAAGACGAGCCTCGCCATCTTTGTTTTACCTAAAACATCCTAATTTATCGTCTCTTCTATGAGGTTTAACCAACTGTTGGTTGGTCTGTCTATTAAAAAGTAATAAATCATCTGAGTGATGACCTTTTCAGAAAAAAAAATACCGTATTCGTCAGTCTATAACACGCAGTTTTTTTGCTCATTTGAATGGCCTGCGTATTATACACCGAAGCGTGTTGTTTATGGATTTTTTCCCATATTTTTAGACCAATTTTTGGCTCTGATTCGCCGTTTTTCATTTTTGGCAAAAAATGGTGCAGTACCTTTTTTCCGCTAGGGGGCCACTTCCAGACCGTTTCTAGCTCATGTGTCCGAAAAAAGCCTCCTCTGGTTGGACTGACTCTGTCGCTGCCCACCCCCTGCTCTGGATGTAGCTACATTTAGCTGTGAGGTTCGCTGTTTTTGTTAGCAAGATACCGTAACTCATAAACCACACCGCAGATTTTTTAATCCAGCTGATTTGAACATTTCGTGAATTGGTTAAGCTCAGGAACCCTTGTGCTATAATGTCAGCAAAAAAATATATTTTTTCTCGCAAAGAAATAATTGTTTTTACCGTGTTTTCTTGTGAAGGCCTTCGTACTCGCTCGCTTCTGTGGTCGCCATTTTAAGCAGGGCAAATGAGGCGCTGACGAATCGCGTAGCGGTGACGCATAATAGATGCGTGGTAAACACCGAAGCGTGTTATTTACGGATTTTTCAAATATATTGGCAATAATTGGACAAAGTGTGTTATACACAGGAGCGTGTTAAACACCGACAAATACGGTAAAGCCAGTAACTTGAATAAGAATAAAAATAAAGTCAAAGGGGAGTGCTTTCGTCTGAAAGAAATGAAAATCATGTGAAAAATGATCATCGCAGCTCGATGAAGGTAAAAGAAGTTGTCGTTTAAGAAGCTAACAGACCGGAGTGTTCAAAAAGAGCTAGAACAAGTCCGGTTCAGGCGCTCAGTAGGATTTTTCTCGTCGAGGTTCCTCCACGGCCTGAAACCAGAAGCCGTGAAGAGGCCGAGAGAGAAGGCGAGGTAAAACAGCAGCAGAGAGTTTGTGTCAGTCTCGTTAAGCGTTGCACCACGTTGCATTGTGATAATATTTTATATAACTGCACCCCCTTCTGATTTCAGCTAAACTTTTTTTTAAAAGACGTAAATACTGAAAAAGGATGAATGGTGCTGAAGAGGACTCTGCGGGCCGAGGCAGACATCAAACTGCACTTACTTTACAAAAAGTCCCACAGAGATGAACGCGGGCAGCCAATTCAAGCGACGACATGTTGTTCTCATTCTGCTAACCCATTTAAATTGAGTACAACTCTTCACGGGTGGTTTATAAAACACAGACTAATCACTTCGGTCAACGCCGTGGGAGTACGCATCAGAGAAGCCCACACTGCGAACAAACGCTGCTACTACCTTGACGGTGCGTGTGAGATGAAGCGGAGGGGAACAAACAGCTCTGTCATCTATTCCTGTGCCATTAAAGACGCTAATCCATTCGCACAATTAAATCCTTCCAAAGAACTCCATCAGAGCGCCGGTGGTGAATAAGGCTTGGTGCCGATGCAAAAACAGCTGACCAATCAGGATGAAATCAGAATAACGTGAAGCCAAAACAAACTGGTCAGAAGGTTCTGTACATCCAAGCAGCTGGATATTTAGGATCAGGAGCAGAAGTTGGAAAAGAGTGGATTGTTCTCTTCAGGTCCAGGGTGAGGTTCTGACTCGAGTGGAGCAGTTCAAGTATCTCAGGGTTGTAAATTAGACTAACAAATTTTTGAGAAGCCTCTGTTTGTTGGTTTGTGAGGTGTTTTTTTGTCAATTTACATACAGTGTTGTGTCTTCTGTCAGAGACCTCAAGGGAACCCCCTACTGTTAAGGTGTGATCTGTCAATTTACATGTATGTGTTACCTCAGCTTGAAATTTACGTATGATGGTGCGTGGTTCTGTTATAACTCCAAACTTCGCACAGTTGTTCATGGAATTGAGAAGAGTCAGAGACTCTTCTTTTTTTGAGAAATTGAGAAAGCCTCCTGGATAGGAGTCGAAACGTTTTCTGCAACAAATAAAGTCCAGTTGATCTTGTATTGAACGCCTTTTTGATTTTATCATGTCCTGGACGACTGAGAATCTTCACCAGCATATCTCAGGGTTTTGTTCACGAGTGAGAGAAGAATGGAGCGTGAGATTGACAGACTGATCGGTGCAGCATCTGCAGTAGGGCTGGACGATATGGCCAAATTTTTTATCACGATATAGTTCTTAATTTCGGTCGATAACGATATAATTCGATATCGATATAAACAATATAAAAGCCTAAAAAAAACTATAAACTATACAAATAAATTAATGTTCTCCTTGTATTTGTATTTAGCCTCCAAAAAGATGGAAATCACCATCAAATAAACATAAACTTCTCAACCCAATAATTCTCAGTCGGGTCATCTGGACACTTTCTTTTTTATAGAAACGTTTCACCCTCCATCCTCCATCCAATTTCTATAAAAAGAAACTGTCCAGATGACCCGACTGAAAATTATTGGATTTGGTACGTGGATTATTGAGCATGAACTTTCTTGCCATAAAATTCTCAACTGTGTCAATATTAATAGTTTTAACTTTAAACATCTTTAAAATTTACAGCATTGAAATTCATAGTTAATTAAATAAAACTTTTGGGTGTTGTTATTTATAAGAAGCTGACATAGAAATCTCATGGAAATTACTTAAGAATAAAAATAACAAAATCAATTGCATTACTGTATAAAGTAAAATAGTTTTTGAATGACAAAGTTTTGAATATATTGAATAATGTAATGATTGTTATTTAATCTGTTGTATTGAAGTTTGGGGAAAAGCATGTAAAACTATTACAAACCCTGTTTTTTTTTTGTTTTGTTTTTAAAGAGCTATAAGAATTATTAGTAGGAAGTGCTATGGTCACCCAACAAATATTTCATCAGTTTAAATTATTAAAATTTTATGATTTGGTTGAACATAGTATTTTACAAGTCATGTATAAAACTGAAAAAAAAATTACCCCCCAAATATTCAATTAAAATTTGTTTAAAGTTATTAAACCCTGAAGGGAATGTAAATGTTTGTAAAACCTCCATTTAGGACTAGTTTGAAGGAGCTGAGTTGTAAATCAGGAAACAGGATTGTGTTGACTTGATATCACCATAAACATTTCTAAAACTATTTATATGTTTTAAAATATGATTAAATCAAAGTTGTTGGGAAGGTGTGGTGCAGGTGAAGTGAAGGTTGTTGTTTGTTTGTAGTTATTTTGTATTTTTTAAACAAGGGGCAGATATTAAAACACTATTTTCGTCTTTCTGCACATTTTCATTCAGTGTTTTTTCTTCTTCTGATGAATTTGTTTTATTTTGAATTTAAAAAACATGCAGCGCTGCTGGGGCTGTTTGTTTACGTCGTAGTTTCAGGGAAACGTTGGCTCAAACTTTATTGTTCTTCATCTTCTGACTCATCATATTCTATCGAGTGGAAACTCTTCAGATTAAACAAGTTAGATGTTCCCACCGCTAGTTAGAACGACTTTGTCACGTTTTGCAAAATAAAGAAACCGAGTAAGACTCGCTGCAGATGAGACCTGCAGTTTAACAAAACCGAACTACGTCCACACCTACGAATTAGTCTTTCCTCTCATCAGTGATGTCGTCTGCTTTCTCTTCGCTTGTGAAACTTTGTTCAGTCACATTCTGACGGTCATGAGCACTCGTTTGACTCGTTTTGAAGCGAAAACTTAACGCGCTTTGGAGACTAGCTTAGCTTTTAGCCTGCTACCGCTAACGCCTGCTGCTGGACTGAGCGCTGCGTAACAACGACGTCACCACGCACGTTTTGTGTCACAGCTTTTTCTGTCCGGGCGGGTTGTTGAAGCAGCCGCTCCAACCCGAACAGAAACAGAAAAACGTTGTAAAATCCTATCGAAATATCAAAAATATGCTTAAACTTCATATCATCGTTATTGAATAAAAGTATATCGCGATATTTATCGTTACTGTATTGAATTATCGTCCAGCACTAATCTGCAGTATTGTGGACTCTGTGCCGGTCCGTTGTGGTGAAGAGGGAGCTGAGCTGTAAGACAAAGCTCTCTGTTTACTGGTCAGTCTACGTTCCTCCCCTCCCCTCTGGTCATGAACTCTGGGTAGAAAGAATGAGATCGTGGATACAGGAGGTTGAAATGAGTTTCCTCTGCAGGGTAGCTGGACTCTCCCTCAGAGACAGGCTGAGAAGTTCAGTTATCAGGAGAGACTCAGAGTAGAACCACTGCTCCTCCACATCCAGAGGAGCCAGTTGAGATGGTTCATCTGGTAAGGATTTTCATTCAATCTTTATTTAGGCAGGTTAATCTCATTGAGCCTCGAGGACTCATTTACAAGAGAGATCTGTCTACAAACTAAAGAATGATGACAACAGCAACAGTAGATTTTCCTTGAACAATCAACAATAGACAAACATAAGAGAGAAATACAGGTAGTCCCCGACTTACGAGCGAGTTCCGTACCTACGAGTCGCTCGTAAGACGAAAATTTGTACGTCGGAACATGAAACACGTGTTCTCGTAAGTCCGGATTTTCGGTCGTAAGTTGGAAAATTTAAGCTAGCGCTACTACGAACACTCGTTTTTCATCAAAAACGTTCATACTAGTTCATGAACATGCTCAGAAACGTGTTTCCAAACGGTTAGCTAACACACTTTCATCTAAAAACACAAAAAAGTGCTGTATTTTTTTACAAATTTACTGCTCGTTCGCCAGCTCGTAAGTCCGGGGCCTCGTATGTAAGGGCGCTCGTAAGTCGGGGACTACCTGTACAGTTTTTTTGTTGTTGTTGTTTTTTTACAAGTTAAAACAAATATATCAAAGTAGCAAAATAGACAGATTATAAGGTAGATGTAGAAAATCAAAAATAGGAACATGTCTGCATTGGTTTTTGCCAGGATTCCAACAGATTCTTAAAGGATGCTCCCTGGGCACCTCCTTAGGGAGGTGCTTCAAACATGTCTGACTGGGAGGAGACCCTGGACACTCTGGAAAGACTACGTCTCTCTGTTGGTCTGGGAACACCTTGGAGTCCTCCCAGAAGAGCTGGAAGAGGCTGTGGAAGGAGACGTCTGGACCTCCCTGCTCAAGATGCTGTCCCTGAGACTTGACTTCAGAACAAGAGGGAGATGATGGAGGGATGGAGATAACTTGATAATAAAGACTCTGCCACTCCTTATCGTTCATTGTGATTTCATTGCAGTCTTTTTAGCACGCAGTCATTCAGCAGAAACACTGACCCCCATATCAGACCCAAACAATCCAATCTGGTGTCGGAGCAACAAATTACACCGAGAACTTTCCTGCCAATAAAAACCAGAGTTGTGATGAAGTCCAGCTTCTACGTGAAACAGTTAAATCTTTCATCTCTGAGTACAGCTTCCTGCAGCAGCAGCTCTAAACCTCGTTGGCATCTCAAGTTAGCGCGCTAAAAGCACCAGAAGTGTGACATCATCGGCATTCGTTTGGAGTCGGGCTCGTGTCCAGATAACAAATTAAAACTCAGTACTAACTCCACTTTGTAGTGGTTTGGACCTGCTCAGCATGTGAGCTGAACGATGACTGCTGCACCAACGGTTGCTTGTAAACTTTATGTTTTACAGATGGAATGGAGGCGGAGTACAAAGCATTGAATACATTTGACTTCATTTTTACAAATACCCGTTGGTTACTACCCGAGTAGGTCGAGCAGTAAAGTTTGCGTGAAAGCTTGTTACTACGAGCAGTTATTAAATATATAAATATTATTTTATCAATTCATCTGAAGGCCCTGCCGATTCTAACAAATATTTTGCTAAAACAAACTCTCTGTGTTTGCATCTTTCATCCACAAGCTGTGTCCATTTTTAAAAACTTTAAAACTCTTTAGTGATCCAGTGTAGATGACATAAAGAGGTTTGGACAAATGAGGACATACTGCTCTGTTTTCTTCACGTGTATTTTATTATTATTATTTTTTTGCCTAGGCTCTGGTTGAAGCGGCAGCTTTTCTCCTTTCCTCCCCAACTTTTCCTCACCCTGCGTGGCACTTTTGTCTTGTCTGCAGTTCCTCAGCACTCATCTCTCGAACACAAATTGATTATGGATCTGGTTTTGTGGACGATCAACTCTGACAAGATTTTTTCTACAAAGCGACAAGGTCCGGGGGAGCCAGCTTGCCATTCACAGACGCACTCTGGGGGATACATCATGGATTCCTGGGGTGATTGGAAGGTGATGTGTCTGTCAGTCCTATCTGTGGAGGACGTCGAAGATATGTACATAATTGGATTCATGATAGCAGGTGCTTTGCTTTTCGGCGTTTGTGGAGCACTGTTCTATCAGAAAATGAGGAAGACTTCAGCGGCGATTAATGCCATGTTGAAGCTCCCAAGTCAAAGTGAGAGTTTGATCCGTGCTGTGACCTCAATGAATCAACTGCTTTACAAGCTTAACCGGAAGGTGGAGGCGATCTCTGAGAATCGCAGGCCACCTGCAGGGTTTGGGACTCGTCAGCGGGGAGGTGGTCTCAATCTGGAAGAGGATTCATAGCTTGGATCAGTGGAAAGGTTCCCACAATTGGATCATATTGGATTGGATCGTCCAGCTGGACTCAAAGCTGCAGAAAAGTAAACCGTCTGCTTGAAGTGAAAAATAATCATGCTTATCTCAAATATGACTCCCCAAACAGCCTAGGAAGGGCTGACTATCAAATTTCTCCTGGGACATGAGCAACTGAGGAAAAACAACTGCATCTATTGCACACACACCCCACCCCCTCCCCGGAGAACTCTCTGTGAGCGCTTATCAGAGGTGCTGGCTGGTAACATCAACAGAACTGTGGCTGATCTGAACAAGGCTTATGGACTAATCTCACCGCCTTGACCTCAAATGCATATGTGATTTGTCTTAACTGTGCTTTCTGGTAGAGTTTTATGATGTCTCATATAGTGTCCTAATGGACAAGATGTGAAAGATCTTTTTTGTAATACCACTATCTACCCTCAAGGTTTTTCTCCTTTTTCATATCTAAGATTATCATTCTGATAAGGGATGAGAGGGCCGCGCAGATTAACTGCTGCAGCTTCACACACTAGTCCCCCTTCAGGATGACTGTGCGTACATGTTCACGTTGTACCTGGTGCAATGTCAATAAAGATATTCTGATTCTGATTATTTGTTATTTCAGATTTCTTGTTGTTTGCATGGACAGCAGTGTTGTAACGGGATATTTAAGTCACGGGTCAGTGTGTGTCTTGTAGTGAGCTTTGGTACAAGAAAAATAAACATGTGCCAAATGCTACAGTACTTTTCTTCCTCTGCTTCTTTTTTTAAGAACAAGAACTTTTAAACCACGCTTGTTAGAGGGGAGGCTACAGAGAAGGATTAGGGCCATGGTGGTTTATTTATTATTTATTTTTTCAGAATTCTGAGAGAACACATTCACGGTGAGCCTAATTCTCTTGTTGATAAATGTAAGACTAGTCAACAGGTAATTTCACAAAAAAATAAAAACTCCTGTATTCCTGTCCCGCTTTGTTTCAGTCTGAACTATAAACAGTAGCCACAGACCAGTCAGAGTTTGATCAACTCTGGAAAGTTATCTCGTGAGAAATATATAAATAAAATAAACAATCAATAATTTGACGCAGACTTGATGCAGAATAAGAAACCACACAGCACTAGAATAAATTATTCCTTTAAATTAATAATAAAAACCTCGGTAGGCTTGCCACCATATTTTTCAAGGCATCATTTAGTTGACTCAACTGCTTGCCGTACTCTCATCACCTCCTCCCCTGCTGCATCTGACTAATCTGTGGGACCAAACCATCAAAGTCCTAGTACATGTTACACCCTTAGCAGACAAATATATTTGTGCAGCTGTAAAAAATATAGTGTTGAAGTTAAATCCTCAGTGGTTCACTTTTTGTCTTAAGTTAAATAAATTTAGATTTTTAGGAACAAAATTAATTCTAAAAACCAACACCTGTTAGTATCCAACTACTGAATACTTCACCAGGTCTCTCTGGTAAATGAGTCCCCGAGGCTCATTGGGACTAACCTGTAGAAATAAATGTTGATGATCAACTGAGCCGTATTGTTTGGAGCACAACTACATGCATTTATTATATATATATATATATA
>JBBPBX010017821.1:0-15014 GCA_038048925.1 Garcialebias charrua | reverse complement strand
AAAGCCAAGTCAATGTTTATGTTTAAGAGAATGATCAAAACCAAATTGTTAAAAAAAATACATATGAAATAGTTTAATGTGCAATGTATTAGAAATAGAAAATTGGGATGAGTTGTTCATTTTGTTCTGTTATTTATGGAAGATTATTGTTTGAATTGATTGTTTAAAAAAAAGGGAAGATATAACAAGATATTTTCATTTTCTGCTGCCTTTCATTTAAACATTTTTTTCATATAGTATGTGTAGTTGTTTTGTGTTTTGATTTAAAATGAATAAATTTATTTAAAAAAATAAAAATGTTGCCCTTTTTTCTTGTTATATTTTCTTTGTCCACCAGACTGCAGTATTACATCACCTATAGGTAGTAACGCTCAAAAACTGTTTTTAAGCATCTGCTGTAGAAGGAATCCAAAAGTTGCTATTAGGATGATTATTGCTGGGCCAGTCCGCCTCTGCTGATGGTCAATTCTCTTATTATTTAAAAATGTAGCACACATTTTAGACTAAATAGAACATTTCCTTTTTCTTTGTTTTGTTTAATAGTAATACCCATCCATCATAGGAACAGCGATCTGCTCTTTGTCCTCTTTGGTTTGGAGGATGTATTTGTGTAGGGAATTAAAAGCCATTAAAGAGAAGTGCATAAAAGACAGCAGTCAGAGCGACGGTCGTTTCACAACTCACACAGAAATGATAATTGGTTCATTTCTAGTCAAACTTGTGCCATAAAAGCCTCGCCAGCCCTTTTAATTATGCCTTAATGAAAAGACTTGCTTCATACAATTAAAAAACGGTGTCAATTAGTATGCAGAAAAATGTTTAACATATCAGAAAATTAATCCACGGCACTCTGAATTAAAAGTTTGCTCGTGGAATAACTGGGCCAAGCCAGTGGAGAATGCCATTGTCTGCAGTCTAAATGACTCCTTTGTTGTTGCAGCTGGAAAGCAATTAAAACAGGGATTCCAGCGTGGCGGTGTTCTCCTCTAACCTGTCACCGTTATATTCTGGAAAGAAGAAGAAAAAGAACATGTCTGCTATCTGCTCGAAGTGCACATCAGACTCAGTGAAGTCATGTCGTGGAATGAATTGGAGCCTGAAAGGAGAAAGTTTGGAGAAATTGGAAGCGATAGCAGGAAGTTATGGATCATTCTGACCAAAGAAAATCCTGTTTATTACTTCTGATTTGTTACAGAAGTTAAGAGAGATATTCCTTTATATATTACTTTAATTATGAGATGTGGTTCGACTCATAACTTGCATTGTTTTCATGGTAAATGCTGCTTTTTGTAGCAAAGTGAAGGACTGGATTTGTTGCTGTTTCCAGCAGTATTACCCTTTTGTCCCCCAATGTGGAGAGCAAAGAGTACCGTAATTGGATATAGCCTCCATCTGCGCACGTTGTGAGCATGATAACTTCAAAAGCATGTGAGGTTCTGACTTCCACTTTGTTGTTTGGCTACATGTAGGTTGCCAAATGAAAATGCAAGATGGCTGCAGTCATGTAAACATTGTGAGGAGGATAACTTGAAAAAAATAAGTAATGTGTCGACTTTGCTCTTGGCGTGAGGCTGCATCTAGGTGTAAGAAATGCAGTGGTGGGCACAGTTCTGTTAATCCAATAATCTGCTAATAGCGGAACAAAGTTCAGTGGATTAGCGTTTTATCTAAGTTTGAATGCATTTAGCTGAAATAGCTTCCGCTAAATTTAAATCTGGTTAATTCAAGTCCGCTAATTTTATATAGTTTAGTTACAGGAGAATGGAGATTTTCACTGAGTGATGCCAGGCAGAGCTAAGCATCAGCTGGAAATGTCCAACACACGTTGAATGCATCACGCTGCTTCAGCACAGCAGAGTTCTGCTCTGTCTCTTTGATTCAGATGATGAACCTGTCACGAATGGATCATGACAGAACCAGATCCATTTCTGAAAGCTCACCTCTGGATGCTTTACCTGTGATTTATGAACCATTTTGAGTTGTGTTCACTTACAACATTGTCGCATTACAGACAATTTCACAGTGTCAGTGACAGCAGTTTACATTAAAAGTTCAGCAGCTTCCGTCACCATCGAAAATTGTGTTGTTACATCAAAATTCAAGATGGCTGCTGCCATACATATGGAACTTCACTGACCATTTGGGGAAACTTTGCTTTCTAGTTTAATTGCCCTAAAGTATAACCCTAAAGTATAGTTTCTTCAAATGACTGGGGTGGCCAAAAATTAATCTCTGGGGTGCCAAGGCCACCATTGGCCACCCCCTAGCTCCACCACTGTAACTGGGAGTGGATGACATCGCTATCACTCTGAGCTGCCTCAGACAAGAAAAAATATCTTGCCTAAAAAACATCCTCATAAACGCTCATCTGTAAAACTGCAAACATTCACTATTCAAATCCATCAGGGACAACGGACCTCGGTTTATCACTTGTTTAATTAAAGCCTAGCCTTTTTTTTTTAATAAACCAATTTTTATTGACAGTTTTAAACTAAATTCTTCTTACAATAAGAAACAGTCGTTCCGGACATTTTGTTCAAATCCCATGAAGATGTCTCACTCTCAGAGTACGTGTTAGAAATGAATCTCAGCTACTACCACAAACTTCTTGTGTTGCTGAAGTCCGGCCGCCAGTGACTGGGTCCTGAAAACTTCAATAGAATCCCTTCAGTGGTTCATGAGACACCATACAAACATTTGGATAATTTATGCAAAAACCTTTAAGAACACTCTAAATACAGTATGATGATTTTTGTTGCCATTTAATATAAATATGCTTAAAACACAACAGATACTGACAATAACATAAAATATATTCCTGTTATTATCCTTGCTGTCAATATTTCTGTAAGTAATCATGATTAATAATATGAGACCTAAATGCTCACAGTTTGTCTCCAGGTCTGCTCCTGGCAGAGACCCATTGTCCTGCAACAGTCCTTTAATGAAACACATGAGCCAAATGGAAAGGAGCGAGGAGCAGGAGAAGCTCCTGGGGTTCCCCAGTGCTGGAGCTCCATGAGACGTTCAAAACCCTGAGAACTTCCTGCCAGGAGGGAGTGTTTAACAGACTCCTCACTTCACTGCACTCATCCATCCATCCATCATCCATCCATCAGTCCATCATCCATCAGTCCATCATCCATCATCCATCAATCATCCATCCATCATCATCCATCCATCATCCATCCATCATCCATCAGTCCATCATCCATCAGTCCATCATCCATCAGTCCATCATCCATCCAACATCATCCATCAGTCCATCATCCATCCATCATCATCCATCATCCATCATCATCCATCAGTCCATCATCCATCAATCCATCATCCATCCAACATCATCCATCAGTCCATACATCCATCATCCATCCATCATCCATCAGTACATGATCCATCAGTCCATCATCCATCCAACATCATCCATCAGTTCATCAGTCCATCCATCCATCCATCATCCATCCATCATCCATCCATCATCATCCATCCATCATCATCTATCACCAATCCATCCATCCACCATCCATTATCCATTAATCATCCATCTGTCATCCATACACATACCTTTACACCCACCCATCATACATCCATAATCCATCCATCATCCATCTATCATCCATCTATCCCTCATCCATCAATCATCTAGCAATCACCCTTCCATCCATCATCCAATCATCACCTGTCCATCCATCCATCATCCATTATCCATTAATCATCCATCTGTCATCCATACACATACCTTTACACCCATCCATCATTCATCCATCATCCATCCATCAATCATCCATATATCATACATCCATAATACATCCATCATCCATCTATTACCCATCCATCCCTCATCCATCAATCATCTATCAATCACCCTTCCATCCATCCATCCATCCAATCAT
Source organism: Garcialebias charrua (assembly GCA_038048925.1). Classification (NCBI taxonomy): domain Eukaryota; kingdom Metazoa; phylum Chordata; class Actinopteri; order Cyprinodontiformes; family Rivulidae; genus Garcialebias; species Garcialebias charrua. The sequence goes on along the minus strand of JBBPBX010017821.1, from coordinate 11,121 downwards.
CACCCACCATCCATCCATCCATCATCCAACATCCATCCATCCATCCATCATCTATAATCCATCATCCATCCATCATCCAACATCCATCCATAATCCATCCATCATCTATCATCCATCATCCATCCATCCATCCATCCAATCATCATCCATCCATCCATCATCCATCATCCATCATCCATCCATCCATCCATCTATCCATTATCTGGTGTGGGGGGTGGACCTAGTGCTCTGATCCTGGCTTTCACTAAATATTTATTTTATGTCAGACCGCCTCACCTGTTCCTAAAGCCTTTCACACTAACATCTGTCAGAATGCTTTTTTTTCTTCATTCAACCTTCTTTATTTAAACAGATCAGTCACATTGCGCCTTGAAGACTCATTTAAAAAGTGAGATCTGTTGGACAGACAAAAAAGTGTTGAAAAATGACACATTGGGTTTGGAGACAAAAAAAAAAATTCCTAACACATTTTTGACCTCTGAAAGTCAAAAATGTGGTAACGAAAAAAAATCTCGCACACAAGCACATAATGACGCTGACATTACGCAGAGGGCGGGGGAGGGGGACTCAAAGGCGGTGAGCATGCCAGCCCATATTTAAATGTATTTATGTGTTGCTGCTCTGGTAATGTGTTTGAGTACACAATTTCATTCCACCTTATGTACCGCATGTGATGCGAATGACAATAAACTTGAGCTTATTTTAATTCGTCTTCCTTACATAAAATTTTATATTTTATTGTGCAACAATGTTTATCAAAAGAAAAAAAGGAGTTTGCTTTAGCTCTTCGGGAATGTTTGCGTTTTATTTTTTCGATTTTGTGTACCGTAAAAACCGGACTATAATACGCAGTATTTTTGCTCATTTGAATGTCCAGCGTATTAAACACAGAAGAGTATTATTTATGGATTTTTTCCCATATTTTTAGACTCATTTTTCGCTCTGATTCTTCGTTTTTCATTTTTGGCGAAAATGGTGCAGTACCAATTTCGGCCGCTATAGAGGCGCTGTAGGCAGCAGCCAGCAGAGGACTCAGAGAGTGAAGAGGAAGAGGGGCCACTTCCAGAAGTTTCTACTTGCTGTATCCGAAAAAAGCCTCCTTTGTCGGACTGATGACTGTCGCTGCCCGCTCCCTGCTGTGGATGTAGCTGTTTTTGTTTGCAAGATACCACTCATAAACCACACCGCGGATTTTTAAATCCAGCTGATTTCACATTTGGTTCAGCTCAGGAGCCCGTCTGCTATAGTGAGGTAAGAAATATATTTTTAAGCGTTTATTTAGCTAAATTTAAAGAAACAAAGCGTCCGGTTTGACCCGCCTGGCGCCTGCATAAAAGTCAGCGAACTTTTTTTTTTAATCCAGCTGATTTGAACATTTCGTTAAACTCAGGAGTACGTCTACTATTAAGTCAGCTCAGAAATATATTTTTTAAGCGTTTATTTAGCTAAATTTAAAGAAAGAAAGCGTCCGGTTTGACCCGCCTGGCGCCTGCCTAAAATTCAGCGAACTTTTTTTTTTTAAATCCAGCTGATTTGAACATTTCGTTAAGCTCAGGAGCCCGTCTGCTATGAAGTCAGCTAAGAAATATTTTTTTTCTCGCAAAGAAACAATTGTTTTACCGTGTTTCCTTGTGAAGATCTTCGTACTCACAGATAATATATACACTAGATAAGACATCCCCGCTGTTGGCCAATGGAGACCGACATCGTCAGACGGCGGCCATCTTGGCACAGACAGAACGCCCACTCTTAACATGAATGTGAATGGTGCATTTACTATTAAAATAACCATAACTTGCTTAATTTTCAACCGATTTTAAAACGGTTTGGTTTGTTATAAATGTGAGAGATGTTGTTATAATATGGTATACTTAAGATGGACGTTCACATGAAAATAACGTTATGTAGACACTGTATTGCACTAGCAATATACACAATAAGATTATATTTACATCTATTTATAAATACATGTTTATTTCCAGTGAAATTAACTGACATATGTTACAATGCTAATAAATATTTAATACTATTTCATCATAAATAGTATTATTATTAGTGGTATGAAAATAATTTATGCCAATTTTTTCCCTACACATGCAAATATTATGTAATATTAAATACATTATTACACAAACCTTGGTCAATATGTCTAGTTTATTTTATTTAGATACATGAAAGATTTAATAATAGGGAAATATAAATAAACAAATAAACAAACAAAAATAAACATCTGATAGTGTGACAAGACTATGTGAGGCAACAGTACTCAAGACAAAAAATGTCAGAGATATATTTGCAGATGAATTTTTTTCCTGGTGTATTTGCAGTAAAACAATTTTTCATATGAAATAGTAAAGGTTAAAAATAATTGTAAACTAACTTTGTTACTAATTAACCTGGTTATGCTGATTCAACCACATGGAGCAGCTCCTCTGGGGGAATCCCAAGGCATGGTTGGGGAGAGGGAAGTCTGGGCCTCCCTACTTAGGCTGCTACCCCCGCGACCCGACCCCGGATAAGCGGACGAAAATGGATGGATGGATGGATGCTGATTCAAAGGAGACTGCATTTCTTCCATACTCACAAGTTGTCTTATTTGTGACTCATATGTGACTCAAGTCCAAGTCATGACTTTTAAGCTCACATCTCTTTTTGGAGCTAATGCCCTTTAAAAAGGAACCTAGTAAAATTAAGGTTACATTTCTTTTTTAGGACTATCATCTCATTATTTGACCATCATTTTCCCCCAGCTTTTTAATATTATATGATGAATGTTAGCACTACAGGTAATAGGTCAAATCTAGTATAAGTCAACCTCTACCTGAAATGTACACAAGTGTGTTTTCCACAAGACCATCGAAGCGGGTGGGAAGGTAGCTGTGATCATGTATAAGAGCAGGAATGTCAGCAAACGGTGATGGAAGATCTTCTTCTACAGAGGACATATCTACAGCTGACAGGTTTGTTGATGTGTCAATGTGGTAGAACTGGTCAGCAGAGGACATTGGTTCAACTGGTAGGGACTCTGTCTCATCCTGTGCGGTCACATTGCCTTTTATGCTTGGTTTAACACCACACCGGGCCATCAGCTTTCTGAAAATGTTCTTGAACTGGCTGGCACTAGGGTTGTTATTCCATCCACCTTAAAATAGACACAAGATATATAACACTATATTACATATTCACAGATTCACCGAAAATTAAAAAGTGTTGGAACAACACCATCTTTTAAACTGACAGTCTGCCCTGTCCGATCAAAGTCCTCAGACATGAAGTGATCACTGCAGAGCAGTGTCCTGTCCAGGGCAACAAAACCCTCTCTTCTCAGGGCAACTTCCCACTGCCGCCTCCTCTCTCTGGTTTTGGGAAACCTTAAAAACATGAAGAAGCTGGTCATTATTTTCCACACTTCCTTTCTTTACCTTTGAATTATAGTAATGACAAGTATACACATATATCATACTTTTGGTGTGCTTGCATTTACTTTTGGTACAATAAAACAGCTATTAAAAATGGTATCAAAAAGAAACACTGAATCATAATTTATATAAAGATACATATACAAGCCTTATACCATACCATACCATTTTATTTATAGAGCACTTAAAACAACAACAAGGTCAACCAAAGTGCTGTAAATATATATTATGTCATTATTATGTAAATATATATTATGTATAATATTATGTCAATAATATTATCTCACATAGTCCCACTTTTCATGTGTAGCATGACCTGTAATGTGCACTGATCCAAAATATAACTATGATTATTCTAATTAAAGTAATAATACTGTCACAGAGTCTTACTGGTGAAATGTGATCCCATGGTTTCTTGTTTTGATGTTACGTCTATTGGAGCATCCATAGGCTGCACAAAAGTCAGGCATCTTGTCAAAGAGTATTTCTGTAAAACACAAAGCAGTAATTAGTGTTGAACATACCAAACCGCTTGGAAATCATGTGCAGCTTTAGTTCAGTTAAAAACAAAGAGCTCCTAGTGATCTAAGAATGCTGGGGAAATATTTGGAATACTAGCTAGCCCTTAATCAAAGGCTCTGGTTAATAGTCTGCTAATAAATACAGTGTGAGTGTGACACCCAACTATAAATATGAAACATGAATAAATCGTTTTAAAAAAGATGAAACTGCTGTCTGATTACCAAAAAATCATAGCCACGTTAATAACGTTTTTTTTTAAATAAACCGTTTGTAAATCCGTCAAGATTACAGCGAGTTAAGTGTGTTTTTGTTTGTGTAAATCCCTCACCTCCATACGGTTTCCACAGCTGCAGCTAATGTTGCTGTCTGTGGCAAGATGGCTGCCGCTTGAAGACGCCGGAGACTCCGCCTCAGCTTATCTAGTGTATATATATCTATGTTCGTACTCGCTTGCTTCTGTCGCCGCCATCTTGATTAGGGCAAATGAGGCGCTGACGCGTCGCGTGGTGATGACGCGTATTAAACTCCGAGGCGTATTGTGTATGTTTTTTTCTTGTTTATTGTTAATAATTGGACAAAGCGGATTAAACACCGGAGCGTATTTTCCTCCGGCGAATACGGTACTTTGGTTTTCTTCCACAGTCTGCATGTCAGCTAGACTTTGAGTCTGGTGTTAGGTGTGAGTTTGTGCATGTTTGGTTTGTGCGATAAATAGGTGACCGCTTCAGGGAGTAGCCTGCATCGGGACACCAGAGAGCTAAACATTTACAGAATTCACACATGAGATGTATTATTAGCCACAATTCATTTAGTTGTGTTCAGAAAAAAAACAACCTTTCTGTTATATTTACACCCATTTCATGAATGACAAGTTTATTCTCAGTGAATATTATTTAAGTAATTTTACACTACAAGAAGAGAGTGAGGAACAAGGAGAGTTCCAGCTGGGAGCCACTGTCAGAATCACATGAAAATACAAAAAATACATACATAAATAATAAACTGTCAGGCCAAATTGAGAAACCATGATCTGACAGAAACAAGGTAAAACAGAAAGCACAATGCACAACAGTCAACCCCCTGAACCAACTCTACTGCATTCACTGCTAAAATGAAAACAGCACAACCCACAATGCATTTTTGTTTCTAGGTGAAAAGAAGCTCAACACCTTGACTGTTGTCTCTCAGGTTTCCTCCTTTCAGCGCTCTCACCGTCTCTCACAAGTTTTGTTTAATGAAGAATCTGCGAGCTCGTTCACTCTCAGATGACAGATGCTGGCTCGTCTTTTCAGACAAACAGCAGAACTGACATGTTTGTGAATCTTCTGACAGCTGAACAGGCTTAAATTTGTAAAACCAAATCAAAGATTAATGCCAAAAGAAGATCTTGAATACGTAGACCATGGGTCTGCAAACTTCACAATCGCAAGAGCCATTTCTGCCCCTTCATTCACTAAATTAAACGTGACCAGAGCCGCAAAACCTTCTACAATTGCTATTATCAACTGATGGCCCATGGGCCACTTAAAAAAATTTTAGAGGGGGATTTTCTCACCAATAGACATGGAATTATAAAACTAAAAACATCTAATCTCAGTGGATACTGTTGCCTGACAGCAAGAAGATCCTGGGTTGAATCCCCAGTTGAATCTGGTCTTTCTGTGTGGAGTTTGCATGTTCTTTTCATGCTTGCATGGGTTTTCTTTGGGTACTCTGGTTTCCTCCCACAGACCAAAAACATGCATGTTAGTCTGCCTTCAGGCCCCCCTTGCAAAAGAGATCTGTGATCTCAATGGGATTTGTCTGGTTAAATAAAGGTAAATCAATGGTAAATAAAAATATCTGCTTGTTAACATTTATTGATATTTTTACATTTTAGACAAAAAAACTGGATTCCATCCATCCATCCATCCATCCATCCATCCATCCATCCATCCATCCATCCATCCATCCATCCATCCATCCATCCATCCATGCATCCATCCATCCATCCATCAATCCATCCATCCATCCATTACATTTTCTTGCCTCTTCCTTTTCAGGTTGCAGGGGGTCACTGGTGCTCATATCCAGGCTGCAAGTCTACCATAAAAGACTAGAATCTTGTAAAAAAAAAAAAAAGATATTATTTTGCCAGCCCAGACGGAGCTTTAACTCCCACCTCCGGGAGAGCTTTGAACACTGAACAGATTAAGAAGTATTAATGTTTTTCTGACTAAATGTTTATCAATTTTTAAGTTAAGAATTAATGCTTAATGCAACACTTGTGAGAAAAAACATTTTAGTTCAAGATGTTTCATTAAAGTCTTGAAGTGGGGGGTTTTGTGTGGCTTTGCTTCAAAAGGTCCAGGGTTTCTTTGAATGATAAGGGGTCCCATCCTTCTCGAAAAACTGGTCTTTGATGGAATGAATGCATATCACCCATCTCACTTCAAACTTTGCAGTTCTTCTGAAAGGGAGTTAGGCAAATAATATGTTTCCATGCATCTCACAGCCAAGTTTGTGAGATGTTGACGAGCACAGCTCAGCAATTTAGTGTCAGGCTGACTTTTTAGTGAGGCAGCTTTTGCTTTGAAGACACTGATTATGTGGAAGAGGTACGGGCCCTACTCTTTTTCACATATAACTTTGTCTTTATTGGCAAAAGATGTAACAATCTAGTCAAAATAACAAATGTTATCCCTCACCCGTGCCTTGCACCGACTCACACAAAAACATGTTTGTGTTAAGATGAGAGTGAAGTCATTATAGACACGCACGCACACGCACCACGCATACACATTCACACACCTCAAAGGTATAAAATAAGGAGGCGCTCGGATGGATTTCCGAGGTCTGCCGAGGGTTTGATCAACGCCCGGTTTTGCATTGAAGAACATCTCCCACTGAACGAAGCGGCCTCCTCGTTTGCATTCAACGGTGAGGGATTCTGATCTTTTTATTTCAATGCCTTTTTCTGAGTGTGTGTGAAAGCTTGAAGGCTTTGCTGTTGTTCGTGGCGGGGTTTAAAATTGATGCTTAACCCTAGCAAATAACAGTATGTGTATCTGAACATGTATGTTTTTACTTTTTCTGTCACAAGACTTCTTTAATAAATATTCATTATTTTTAATTAAGTCTGTTTGTTTTCTTCCAAACCAGTAAGCGTGCCCACCTTTCACGGACTGACAAAGATGTTAAAACATTAACTATTTGGGGTTGATCTGAAATTTCATAAAGCATTAACATTAATTATTTGGGGTTGATCTGAAATTTCATAAAGCATTTGGCGACGAGGATGGGATATCTTATCTTTATTTGTAAAGCACATTCCAAGGTGCTTAAAAAGATGGATGAAAGGGTACACACTGGCTGTTTGGAAGGAAAAAAGTTAAAGTGTGAAACTGTGTTCTTGGAAGCAGGGTGTGATTCCGTTGTTGTTTTGGAAGCGGGTCAGAGATTCCCGCTGTTGAAGAGCTGATAAGTTTGGATCAGCGGTTTTGGGGACGCCTTAAGCTGCTGACCGATTCTTTGAGCTGAAGTGTAACAGAAGATTTGAACCAGGGTGTAAAAACCCTTGATCAGTAGTTTCGTGAGAGCAGAAGGAAAGAAGATTTTGCCGGGGTTAGAAAAAAAAAAAAGATATCTAACCCTTGTTGTTTATTTGAGATCAGTAACAGAAGTTTTGAATAAACCCTGAAGAAGTCAGGTGATAGGTGATTTATTCGCTGAAACATAAGTATAATACCAGGGTTAAGAAAAAAAAAACCCTTGTTAGAGTTTTTGTAATGAGTTAGGTGATTTATTTTGATAGCTTTATCAGTTGAAGTTAATAAGACTGGTGATTTATTTTTCGAAGTTTAAAAATAAAAAGGAGCAAGCGCTTCTCTGTGTGTGTGTGTCTGTACAGCTGCGTGAGAAGAGAAAGAAAAATGTGCAGCGACGCAGTTGTGCGAGGGTATTGTGGGAGCTGAGTTGGTCAGTTGTAGTGAGAAACGCATGAGGAAGAATGTGTCTCATCTGTAATGTGTGTTTTATTTGTTGTAAGTAAGAAAAAATGTGAGTGTGTGTAGTTGCTGAATTTGTCAGCTGGAGTGTTAAAGAGACAGGAATGGTGTGTGTATTTGGAGAATGCATGTGTGTGCAGCAGCTTCCGTTCCCTCTGCTGTGAGTAGAAATGGGAGGAGATGTTTGGGACTGAGCGGAGGTCAGGAGACAGTCCTTGTTTGATGTAGGCGCGCAGGTTCGTGTGTGAAATTAGAGATGCAGAGAACGGAAAAGTGGAGGAAAAATAGCAAGAGTTTTCAGTGTGTGGTTCATGGGCCAGGAAGGGTCGAGTTTTTGTTTTGTTTTCCCCTTTCATGCAGTCCGCCTTATCTCCGGAACAGGGAGGAAACTGCAGCTCTGAGGAGATGTGTGAAGGATGAGAGCAGAGGAGGAGAAGAAAAAAAAAGAGTGTTGGTTTTCATGCTTATTTTTGATTAGAAAAAAGAGGGGTTTTAAGTTGGGTTTTTTTTCCTTCCTTTCTCTCTCTCCTCCAAGTTGAAGAATGAATATTTTGTCTTAAAAGATTACTAATCCCTGTCTTTCTATGTCACCCAAGCTTTTGATTTTTTCCACAGCTTGGTGTCTTGTCGTCTGTCTGTTGGGACAACAGAGGTGGGCCCTGAGGATGACCAACTCCTGAGAGAGGCGCCTGCGACTGGTGTCGTCTGCTGGGTTCTTCATCGCTGCTGCAGAGCTGCCTGTCCAGCGCACTTGAGGATGGGTGTTCGTGCTCATCTGTGATGTGGTGCTGATGACCACACCTCTGAAAAACGAGATGTGTCCTGATGAGGACAGTTGGGGCTCTTTGCCATGAGATGAACAGACAGGACGGCTTCAAATGTCCTGTAGGTCGGTCCTGCTGGTAACAAGTGTGGGCAGAGCGTTGGCAGAGCAGTGGTGTCCGGCGCGTGTAACGTTCCAGTGCAACGACCTTGTGCATCGACGACCTTTAAGGTGTGCGAGTTGTTCCAGAGGGTGGAGCCGCAAGATCCATCTGAAGTGAACATTCTTTATTGTTCTTTGAGTTTTTATTTTGTTTTATTTTACCTGAAATGATAAAAATCTGAAATGATGAAATGAGATTTGTTTTTTAAGACTAAATGATGATTAATTAGAGATGACATGCATATACACTGTAAGATCTACTTAGTTCACCTTACTTAAAAAAAGTACGCAAACTCGTTGCCTCAAAAAAATTATGCAAAGTAGTCTTAAGATTAGTGAGTAAGAAAAGCTAATCTTTTTTAAGTTTGCAGTACTAAATCAAGTAGTACAACTAATACAAAAAAAATAAGTTCAGATAACTCATTAGCCATGCTTAGTGTTAACTTATTTTTTTTAATTTGTGTGGACTGATGTAAATTTAACCCCACTTAGAATTACTAAATACCTACAACTTACTACCAAATCATTTTGTACATCAACAACTGGCTAAATTAACTGGGAAATATCAAACAAAAAACTAATTTAAACTGGTAAAACCACAGTAAAATTTTGTATGTAAAATAAAGGATATTTTGTGTATTTTGTTCATCGCTAATAATAATCAAATTAAATGGTAAGTTACTTTTTAAACCCGCTAACTGACTACCAGTACTACTACTGTCATTACAAAACATGCAAAATGTAACATCATGGAATGAGAGGTACATATCACTTTCGAAAAATTTATTGTCACCATTTTTAAACAATTCAGCAACTCTGACTTAATCCACAATCAAAAACTGAAGATTAGCCTCTTTTAGTCAAGACAGTTTTCAATTAACAAAATGTACCAAATGCCAGGCAAAAAGCTTAAAATAAATTAAATGTAAATGTTTACATTTTTAGCAGTTGTCTTAATACAGTACTTTAAACAAAAAATGTGGAAATGTGGAAGTTTAGGCAAAAATGTGCAATACGTCAACCGTCCACAAAGCAACAACTTGTAGTACCGGTACCTTTTCTCCAACAGAACAGTCCAAAAACTTGCGGTTTTTCAATGAACAGTCCACAGAGCAGAAACTTCAAATATTTTTTTCCTGCTAAAAGTCCACAAAACAAAAACTTGCAGTGCTTCTTCAATGAACAGTCCACAGAGCAGAAACTTCAAATAATTTTTTCCTGCTAAAAGTCCACAAAACAAAAACTTGCAGTGCTTCTTCAATGAACAGTCCACAGAGCAGAAACGTCAAATATTTTTTTCCTGCTAATAGTCCAAAAAGCAAAAACTTGCAGTGCTTCTTCAATGAACAGTCCACAGAGCAGAAACTTCAAATATTTTTTTCCTGCTAAAAGTCCACAAAACAAAAACTTGCAGTGCTTCTTCAATGAACAGTCCACAGAGCAGAAACTTCAAATATTTTTTTCCTGCTAATAGTCCAAAAAGCAAAAACTTGCAGTACCTCTTCATTGAACAAGTTAGAGTCCACAGAGAGAGTCCTTATTTAGGTGTCACACCACTCGTGATCGGTGAGTTCCTGTATCAGGGTGAGGACTCGGGGGTTCAGGTTGAGACGACGCTTTGAGTGTTTGTTCTCCACTTTGGTTCCCTTTTCTGGATTTATCCGAAAAAAAACACCTGTTAAAAGAAAAGACGACCATTATAATTATTTTGAAGTTTCAGTAAAGTAAAATACATATTTAAAAAAGCTAAGTCTGGTCCTCTGGACATTCAAAAAACAAAACAAAACAAAAAAGTAGAAATGTTTCGTCTTTCGTCTGAAAGACTTCCTCAGTCTGAGCTGCTGTATTCAGCTTAGTCTTATAAATAGCACCCTCTCAGTGGATCAACCAGTTTTCTGATGACAAACAAAACCAGCTGCTCCCATGATCAAGGAGGACCATCAGCCTAACGATGGATCGTTAGTACCCTGATGGTTGTTTGCTATTCACAGAGGGCTGAGTGATACTAGCAATAACAGCATTGTAGGAGGGGGACAGTTGAACCAGGAGGCCTCAACCCCTTTTTAATGATGGACGGTTTCTTTTCACAAAGATGGCCTCCTTTACTCCTCTCTAAAACCATCGTTCCTATGAACGAGGCCATCTACATACATACTACATACATACATACGTATGTAAATGTATGTATATATATACATGTATGTATATGCATTTTTGTGTATATATATGTATATATATATATATATATGTAATATATACATATTTATAT
>JBBPBX010017820.1:20258-37573 GCA_038048925.1 Garcialebias charrua | reverse complement strand
GTGTGTGTGTGTGAGTGCGTGTGTGAGTGCGTGCGTGCGTGCGTGCGTGCGTGTGTGTGTGTGTGTGTGTGTTATTTTAACATTAAAAAGAAAAGTTAATCTTTTTTAGGCTTTTTTAAGGATTTCTTGTAAGTGACTGTGCTTCAGTGGTGGGATGTAACTAAGTACAAACACTTTGTTACTGTACTTAAGTACATTTTTCATGTATCTGTACTTTACTTAAGTAGAATTAAATGTGGGTACTTTTACTTTTACTCCATTTTACATGAAGTATCTGTACTTTCTACTACACTACATTTCTACAATATGTTGAGTCACAAGTTACATTCACGTATACGTTGCAGCTTTTTTATTTGTCGTTAGTTTGAAAGTAACTGATGTCGAGAGGGGAGGTGGTCCATTGAATCACTGCAAAGTGGACAGATAACATTAGACCTGCCTTCAAGAAGAGCTGGACCAATGAAGTATACGTCATTGAGCTGGGAGCACCCACAGCACCACTAACACTCCCAAAATGGATTCTACCTCAAAGATTCAGCCAGAAGATACACAACGCCCATGACCTTATTGAACGACTATTGAACGACTATTGAAAGACTATTGAACGACTATTGAAAGACTATTGAACGACTATTGAAAGACTATTGAAAGACTGTTGAAATACTATTGAAAGACTATTGAAAGACTGTTCAGTACAGCAGGACAGTTTCTCTCTCCCAAAAGAGCCAGACTGGACTCAAAAAACTTTGAAATTCAACTTTTTCTGAACTTGAACAAGAAATTCTTGCTGTAATATTAAAATGTGCCAGTTCATGGGATGTTAGGAGACAAGAGATGTCTCTAATGCCCCTTTTCCACTTACCGGCCCAGAGCGGCTCAGTCTGGTCCGGTCTGTTCCAGTTAGGATCGGCTCACATGTAGGTTTTGTCTCCATTCACTATCTGCAGCCCTTCTGTGGGCGGGGTGTAGAATCTCACTCGTCCTACCACGTGGTGGCGGTAGTGTTACCTCAAGCTATTTACTAGCCACCACTAAACATTAGAAGAAGAACACCCTGCAGGACCTTGTCTCACCACCTGTTGGCGGTAATGTCCCTTGAGCTATTTAATGCTCTGATCTTACTTTATAGACTTTTCAGCTTGTTTTAAACCCATGTGTTTTCCATTTTGTTTCTTTATAATAAAGATTATTCTCATATATGCACAAGGTTCCTGTTAACATTGCTTAACACATTGATCACACTGCCCTGTAATCAGTTAAACTATTTTTACAGTAAGGTACAGATTAGGAATTAATTAGGTTTCAATTGGCCCTGTAATATTAAATGTTTGTATTTCATTAAATTTAAACGGTAATATTTTGTCAGGGATAATTCAAAGTCAAATGCAAATGGATAATTTGGTTTAAACTGTCCCATAAACATTAAAAGCATGTTTCTTTAAACGTAAAAACAAAGTATTAATAATTAAATGTTTGTTGATCAGGAAACTCGTTTGGGCATCCAAGAACAGCTTCATCGGGGTTGATGGCGACGTCTGTGCATCCTTGGAAAAGCTGCTGCACCCACAACCCGACATCAGGATGGATGGATGGATGGATGGGTTCATGTTGACATCTGTGCATCCTGGCAAAAGCTGCTGCACTACTCATGACACGACATCAGGAAGGATGGATGGATGGATGGATGGATGGATGGCTGTTCAAATCTAATAATCTTTTTCTTATGATTCTTTAAAGGTCAAATGCAAATGGAAAATATTCTTAACTTCCAGTATGTTTTTAAACAAACACTATACTGTACACACTTAACATTGTAAAATATGTTTAGGAAATTATTGTTCAATGACACCACTTAAGAAATAAAATGTTTATTATGAAAACTAAGAAGTGAAAAAAGCACAAAAATAAATACTGCATCCACCTAAATGATTTTTTTCCTGTTGTCTCATGTGCTTCCTCCAGAAGACACAAGTTGATAAATTCTGGTGTTGACTTCTTCGTCTTAACTGTAAAAAAAAAGAAAAACATGGTTACCGGTAATTCAGTCTAGAAACTGTTTTATATGTAGATATATTTTATAAGATATATGTAAGATATATATACATATATCAAATATCTCAGAAACCACAAAGCAGATATTTTTCAAACCAACACAGTGTAATCACTACATGTTTATATACACACTGTAAGCTGTTGGAGTTATTTGAATTAAAATTCGATTTTTAATAGACATAAGTGTGTCGACCTAGCTTTTTTTTTCTACTAGTATTTAACACATATCTTAGATCTCAGAAACCACAAAGCAGATATTTTTCAAACCAACAGAGTGTAATCACTACATGTTTATGTGCATACTGTAAGCTGTTGGAGTTATTTGAATTAAAATTCGATTTTTTAATAATTTATTTTCGAAGCACATGTGATAGGTTTGGAATTAGTCAAAACAAATCAATTTAAATCCAGCAGATTTGACCACAACGTGACATTATTAAGGACTTGTTAACCTGAGGAACCCTCGTGGTATAAAGCAGCTATGAAATATATTTTTTAAGCTTTTATTTAGCTACATTTAAAACAAAGAACGCCGATCGACCCCACCCGCGCATGCATGTGATGTGCACGTGTCGACCTACTTTGTTAAATCCAGCTGATTTGACCACAACGTGAAATTATTAAGGAACTGTTAAGCTCAAGCACCCTCTTGATATAACGTCAGCTATGAACTATATTTTTTAAAGCGTTTATTTAGCTACATTATAGAAATAAAGACGGCTCACGTGCGCGCGCGGGGGCGCGCGTGCACGTGGCGAAACTACTTTTTTAAATCCTGCCGTTTTGACAACAACGTGAATTTATTAAGGAATAGTTCGGCTTAAGACACATGTTTGCTATAATTTTAAATACAAATAATTGTTTTTACCATGTTAATCTTGTAAAGTCCTTCGGTGTTTGCTCCCTCGCGGCAGCCACTTCCTCAAACTCAGTCCAGCCTCCAACCCACGGTTCGGGGCCAGCCGGCCTGGACCCTGCTCTGAGATGAGTCCGGAATCTTGGCGCGGCGCCGCGCATCTGTGAGGTGGAAATGCTGTCCAACGCGCGTTTGGCACGCAAATATGACGTCACATCCGACCCGGGCCACCAAGTGGAAAAGGGGCATAAATGTCTCGACACTTGGGTCCAAGTTTTGAAAACGGTGTCAGGAAGTTAAAATATTTTTCATTATTATACAAGATTGACTAGACAGTATTTTAACTAGAACTGAAGACAAACTGGAGTTGAAATGATCAGTGTCTATTCCTTTGTCAGGTCTAATGCTCCATTTTTCAGGCAGACAATTTTTACTTCAATGTGTTTACTGCAGTTGAAATGACACATTGGTTTTACTTTGTGTTAAATAAAAAACTTTCAAAGGTATTATCATTCCTTATTATTCTTATTTTGCTCAATGACATTTAAGTCTGCATGTCATCACTGAAATTCTGACACACAGAATCACAAGTCCAAGTGTGAACTGGGTCACAGAGTAAACACAACATGTATTATCTGCAACATTGTTCATTAAAATGACTCAACACTATTAATGTATTACAGAAAATATACATACATTACGCACACTTAATGATATTGTAGACCATTGAATTACATGATACATTCAGCAAGTATTTTTAAAAGCAAGTACTTATTTACTTTTACTTAAGTAAAAATCTTACTTCTACTTTTACTACAGTACTTTTTTCTGTTTATTTGTACTTTTACTTAAGTACAGTGTTTGAGTTCTTTCCCCACCACTGCTGTGCTTAAACCAGACACATTTAAATTTGGTTAACTTCAGTCATGTGTAAACTACTCCACTTGATGCCAAACATGCTTGTTGCATGGATAATGTTGCAATGCTCCACTTTCACACAGTTAAAGCTGCTAGTCATACCTGTCGGTTCAGGTCAGGACGGCTGGTGTTTTTTTTCTGGTGCAACAGTTTAATAATTTGCTTTATATTACAGTGGAAAAGCTCTTTGATCACCACAAACGTGGCTTGCAGCACAAACAGCTGCACTGGAAATCAATAGAGAACAATCATATATGTTCAAAAGTGCATCAGCCATTACTTGAGAAATTGCCGTTCACACTCCCCATGCTTCTCTCATGCAGTCTCTCTCCTCCCTCCCTCCCTCCTTACTAGATGCATCCGTTCCCTCTCTCAGACGCTCTGTTGACAAAGTCAAGGCTGCTCTGTCATGAACTATCTCTTTGATTTATTTCTTCGTTTCTTATCAGTACTGTCTCGTGTCATCTGAGATGTGGGGTAAGTGGAGGGGGAAGGAAGGGGAGGACATGCATTTGCACACTCTTGGACAGACTCATTCAGTACCTGACCGGCGGCGGTGATAAAAGAGCTGGCTGCTGCTGTGGAACTGGTGTGCCACCATCAGTGTGGCCGTTCTACACTGTGACCTCATCAACTTTTCTGACCGTCTTACTGGAGTTACTTTGGAGCTCTGTTTGAGTCTTGGAGCTGGACTGCCCTGACATCGCCTTAACTCCAAGAGCCACCGAAGAAGAGCACAGCAAGAGGCAACAGATCAATATTTTTAAAGTTCCAGAAATCCAGGCTTGCTTTGCTTATCCAGTGCTGGATTGTTGCTTTTCTCAGGAGGAGGACATGAGTCTGCAGTGAATCTGTGACCCACTCTTGGACGCCAGTGTGCTGACCCAGAGCTAACTCCGGGAGGACGTGTTGCTTTGAATCACACCAGAGACAGCTGTGTGAGACATGACCGTGCGTGGGACAGCACTTCTTCTCGCCCCTTCCTCCTCCCCGCTGTAGCTCCCATGCGAGCTTCAGAAACGGGCATGGCTGGCGGGCGGGTGCCCCTGCTGCTGCTGGTGCTGCTGCTGAGGGTGCTGAGTGGCGTCTGCGTACCTGGGGATGGCTCAGGGAAACAGAGGGGAGGCTGGAGGTGGAAAAATGACAGGAGCAGTGAGTAACTCCTCCCTCCATTCTTAAACTTGTCTTGTATTTTAACTCACTGTGAGATCAACAGGGTCAGGGAGTTTCCCTGCATTGCTTTCTTGTTGCTTCTAACTCCTTGTATTGTCAACATGTTCTCACTCCCTACTCGTCTTATATTGATGCTTGGGCTCAGGGTCCCTCTGCAATCACATACTTGACGTGGCGGGTCGCCCCTACTCATCATTAATTGGTTTGTTTGGGGTTTGGGGGTCAAATAAAAAGTGACTGGTTAAGTTGAGGGTTTGTTATCAGGTTAGGCTTAAGGTTTAAATTTTGAGAGAAAAATGCATCCTGTTGCTAAAAAAAAAGTACATATGAAAGTGCTTCACTATCCAAACCGGAAGACAAGATCACAGTACAGTAGTGAGAATGAGTTGGTATTGGTGAGGTAAGATCCTGGAAGCATGAAACGCCATGTGTCAGTTTGATGATTCCAGTTGCAGTTGGAGTCCCAGCTCATTTCTCTGTGACAGGCACCTGGATATGAGAGTGACATAAATCATTTATATGAGACCTGCAACCTTGGCTTGTGTCGCCAGCTTTAAAAGGTATCAATACGTGTGGCTATGAAAGTGCATCTCTGTTTTTTTTTATTTCCTGTAAGTTGCATTTGTTTTATTATCATAATCCCAGTGCTCTTCTTTACCCACAGCATCAGTCAAATCTATGTCATTTTCTGGGTCTCATTCATGGTCATCAATTGATCAGATCTGGGTTGTAAACAGCTACTTAGAGTGATGGGGCTGCTCATTTCCTCAGTGTAAAAGCTTGCTGCAGCTCTTAGTTCATTACATATGCTGACACATGAGTGCATGCATGATGGGAGGAGAGTGGACGTCCAGAGAAGTGTAGCGCTGCGGTTGTTTCAGGACATTGCTGCTGTCCTCGCCCGGGCGTTTGGCTGCTGGCTAATGGGATTGTTTGGCATGCCACTACAGCTCGGAGCTGAGTGATGAAGTGTGGAAATGGTGGTGGTGGTGGGGTATGTCTCTTTGTGCCTCTGTCCCTTGTATAGAGGTTAAAGGGAGATTACTATCTTGATACTGTTCCAAAATTAAATATCTGGAATGAGATAGGAAAGGCACTGGAGTACCTGGAAGTACGTCGCTTGCTTTCCCAAGGAGACAGAAGCTGCTCTCAGGGTGGAATGAAAGGTGATGCGGCTTACAGTTTTAGATTGCAATGTCACCACAAGTTTAGGACTATATTTAGCTACTTCAAGATATGACAGCTTTTTTTTCTTCAAATGCAACAATGGTCTGAGACACAATGTTTTCTTTAGACCACTGTAGACAAGATGTTTAGTGAATTGGGAATTCATTTCCAGTTTATGTTAATTGGTAGATTGTTTGCCACAAAACAATTTGTTTCTAATAATATTGATTTTACACTGTTTTCAACCTGAAGTAGAAAACTGCAAGAATGGAGTGATGGGTAACCTCAAGACATTTGATTTAAATGCTTCTGAAATCACTGAAACAATAATACCTGTTGCTTAATGTTTAGTATGTAAACAAAAGTCCCTAAATAAGAGTAGACTAGTGAAAACTACATTTTTGATCAAGTTGTTTTAATTCCCTTTAAAAATATTTAAAAAAAATATGTGAGCTAAAAAAGGTTTTTACATCTACAAGCATGTTACTGTTTTCTTTAAAAGAACATGGCAGCCTTTCTTACATTAAACATTTAATATTTTTGGTGATATTTTTAAAATCTCTATGAAAATAAAAATCCACAGACTAAAAAATAAAGTGACTTTACCGTTATTAGCTCAGTAGTTTATTACACTTTTTATCATCTCAAATATTTGTACCTACTGCATGTCTCACACTCCATCTGCCTATTCAGTCTAGTATTACAATTCACTCATCCTGTTAGGTACTTTTTTTTCTTCTGTAAATTTACAGCAGACAGTTTGAGCTTGAATTTCATATTTTATAAGTGTCAAATGCCATATTTGACCTTAACGCTTATTAGCATAAAAGCTGTTGCACATTTTCCCTGTCAATAATTTTTATTGACCCTGTGCTATGCTATAAAAGCTTTGGTGTTGATTTAAAGATGTTCATTGTCTCTTACTAGACCCAGCACATCTCCTGGAGGGTTTGAAGTTTAATAATAATAAGTTTAATTGTGATGGTTTGATACCAGGTCAGGGAGTCAACTCATCTGAAGCTGTTTTGGAAAAGTTCCAGTTTGGTTAACGCTTGTGAGGACAACAGGGTGGTTCATTTAGGCTGATCTACTGCAAGTGCTCCTGCAGATTGTATTGCAGAAACGGTTCAATGTGTCAGAGCACACCGTGCATTACAATTTGTTCTATCATTTATGTTTCCATCTTGTAGTTGACTCTATGTGGACATTAAAACATGGCCAAGGCATCATGAAGATGCCCTCGTCCGTCACAGACCAGAGAATATGTGATAGTAGAGTTCAGGCAAATGCGATAAGTGTATGTGATGTTCTGAACAATCATGTGTCTCTCTCAAAAAGAAGAAGAAGAAGAAAAAAACAACTATCCAGCTCTTAATGGTTAGCTCCCACAATCCTGGGTTGGACCCACCCACTGAGAGAGACATCTCCGTTTCCACACATCCACGTTTTCTCAGACCACACAGAACCTCGTTTTATTGAGTTAAGCTCTCCTTCAAACGTGAATATCACCACAACTGCTTGCACCACACTTTCTTTCATTTGGACCCATACGTTTATTACATGTTAGATAATTGTCTCCTTATGCCTGACTTCAAATGTCTGACTAAACAACATAATATTTACATTATACTCTTCAGAAATACTATACTAACAGGTATATATTTAAGAAAAGTTGCATTGTCTTTATGTTTCACAAACAATAAACGGTTGCCATTAATTTAACAGCAAGAATGCCTAAAGGTTGCTTCTCAAATTATCAAGCTCTTTTAGTCTTTTATCACTTTCTGACATACACTGGTCAGTAGTACAACAACCATCTTAGAGAGAAACAAAAAATGAATTCCTATTTACTAAGGATGCACAATATTGAATCTTTGGCCGATATCTGATTTGTTAAAACTCATTTGGCCGATAACCGATACCGATATTTTATATACTTTTCTTTGTCAGAATATAGCCCTCTTATGTACCCTCTTATGTAGGCTTATTTGTTACAAAAAGTGCGTTACAAAAAGTGTGTAACAGCTGTAGGAGCTGGTGACATATATTCAGTAACAGCCATATGATATGTATAGCACTTTAGCGTATATTAAATGAAGTGTTATATGTTTATTAGTCACCTGCAAAGCTGTCTCACTTGTGGAGGCTTGTTCCAGGTTCCTAGCTGCATGTTTGGGATCCTCTGCACCCCTGTGCATGAAGGACAGCCTTTTTAAGTTCAAAGTTTTTGTCTATCCATTGTGCCGTAAGACTAATCACGCTAACGTGGCTAACACTTGACGTCCAAATGTCTGTGGTAAAACTCACCCAAGCGCTATTGGCGATTAGCTTCTCAAAGATGTTGGAAATTACAGCTTGTAACTCGGGTAAGGCTACGTCAGAAAAATATGTACGACTGGGGACAATGTAGCGAGGCTCAGTGTAGTCCAAAAATATACGGAATCCAACATCAACAGCAACAACAACAAAAAATATCTTCCACACCGTAGACATTTTGACTTCTTCCTCCCCACCGTGAGCAGATCAGGTAGGCGTGCGTGATGTCATCACATTGTGCTGGCACTGCAGGCATCCTTGCCACTGGGTTGTCATGCAAAAACAGCACCTTTTCTGTGAGTTATATTGATGGAATGGCCAATGCCCGATATTGAACTTTAACACTAATATCAGTCAATACTGATACCATGCCGATAATATTGTGCATACCAACTATTTACTGTAGAGTATGTATGAGTGTACATATGGAGCTGTTTGCCCAATAATATTTTAGATCTGTCTCTTTACAAAGTATTTTTCGCACTTGAAGATAAGTTCTCATAAGTGGGTAGGTGGTCATGTATCAAGCAGAAAAACTGACACTCCACAAAGCTGCATCATAATTCATTCAGTGTATTTACAGGATTTATGCTTAAAGAGAAGATTAGCTAAACCTTTATGTGAAAGTCTGCAGAATATCCCTGTGCTGAAGTTTTGGTTCTCATTCTGAGCCTCATTCTTGTGATGGATGAGGTAGATTATAGGCTTTACTTTTGATTAGCTCTGGGGATTTCACATGAAAATAACCCAGCACTTCCCAAAATTCAAACTTTTTATCAACGTAGTGTGTTTAGTTGAAAAATTACATTAAGAAATACAGTCCCAATGTTTTTTGTTTGTTTTGTTTTTTTGGAAATGTGTTTCTTTTTAAGTTCACATGAAAACTTAATCTGCAGATTTTGTTTTACCTTTAAGAAATACATCAGCTTCATAAAATACATGTTCATGACTAACAGATAAGACCTTCCTGTGAGCACTTTGATGCTATGTGCCTTCTTGAGGAGATACTTGTTTTAGTTTAAGCTAAAGAAAATTGACTTTTAGCTTTTGTTTCCAACAGATGGCAACAGTGGCGTAGCGGTTCAAGGGAGGAATGAGTGCTAATGAGGATCATGTGTTTTGGGTCAGAGGCCAGATGGAGCCCAGACAGTCGTAGCCACAGACACCCAGTCATCAAAAACACAGTCCAAACCAGTGGATAACTGCAAGCATGCTGAACGTTTATTATAGATACCTCACAGTGTGTAAGGAATGCGCAAAAGAATAATAATATTTAAAAAAAAGTCTAAATCTTATTTTTTCCATCTTCAAAACACTTTTTGTAGTTTTTAGTTTCTCTGTATTTAAAAAGGGAACATCGTATTTTCATGGATTAAATGTTAGAAGCATTAAAGAGTGCTGGGATCCATTTCTCTTCCTTGTGTCACACTTTTCCCATGTTTTTATCTTTAAAAGTCGTGTCGAGGTTTCGTTATTTTTTTTAAATTAGCTGAGGATCACGATTACTGCCTCAGTCAAGGTCAGGGATATGGCTGAAGGAAGGTCAATTGGTGTTCGAGAGGTTTGAGGTACAGTAATTAGAGGGTGCATCAGCTTTATAACTGTTTACTAAACTCCCTCCTGCAAATAGAAACTAGGCAATGGTATAGAGCAAGTCATATTTATTTAATCTAGGATGAGATCTACTAATGCACTACGGCTGTTTTGTGTTTTTGCTTGGCACACTGTGCTTCCCTGCTGAACAAGTCACCAATCCCTTTTTTTATTATTTTTTTTATTTCAAATATAGAGGACCAAAATTTGATAAAAAAAGAAAACAGTCCTGAGTGCCTTCAGTTATGGGAAGATTTGCAACATTTTTTTTTTAGCAAAGAGAAGTGAAAAAACAGGTGGACCTCAAGATCAAGCGTGATCCATAAATATGAGATCCTGACAGGCGTGGGTTGAAGTGGAAGTGAAAAGGACCTGGGATTGTGAGGATATGCAGGGGTAAAGGTCAGGAAGTACTGAACCAGGTCTTGGGAAGGTAAAAATAAAGTGATACCTCTCCTTTATGATTTTACTCACATATTTAATGCTTTGGCCATTTTATGAACATGTGTTTGCACATGCATGTACTTTCTTCCCACATGTGGATATGATCCGCTGCCAAATAAACTACATTTGTACAATAAAATAATAAATACATTGAACACATGTTTCTCTAATTGCCTATACTGAACATTTGGCCACTGGGATATCTTCAAACTTTCTTGCAAAATATATGTTTACAACCACAGTTTCAAAAAAGACCCATAAAAAACTTAACCAATTAAATAGTTTTCAAGTTTCCAATTAAATAGTTTTCAAGTTTCCACAGCTGCTGTTTAACCTTGTCCATCAGAGTTGACAGTGAAATATTTTCATGCAGCTTGTTTTAACCCTTGTAGACAGACGTATACACACTTAAAAATATAATTTGCTGCATGTTGTGACAACCTTTCCCTCTGCTCCATCTGGTCTTTCAAACCTGTCAACCTGCACTTAGAGCAGTGTGTTGGGTCAAGGTTATGCAACAATAAAACTTTTTTTGTATTTTTCTTTTTTTGTGAAGCTTTTTGCTGAAAAGTGTCAACAAGACTGCAAATGCAATCTTCTTAAGAAAAGAAACATGATTATTTTAACAAATGGAGTCTGGTTTGACCATGTTTTCACATTCACTGTATCTTAAAATTGGTGTTGTATCATTTTGAGTGAAGTTTTCGTTGACAACATCTCATCTGCATGGGGTCTAGGACACTTTAAACAAATAACAGATTCAGCACAATCCCGCTCTCTCTGGAAACATTTACAGCAATCCTTTTTTTAAAACAAATTATTCCCAAATGTCTGTCAGAGAGTTGAACCTCGGATTCAGGAGGTGCAGTGTGGTTTTCGTCCTGGACCAGCTCTACACCCTCAGCAGGGTCCTGGAGGGTGCGTGGGAGTTTGCCCAACCAGTCTACATGTGCTTTGTGGACTTGGAGAAGGCCTTTGACCGCGTCCCTCGAGGAACCCTGTGGGGGGTACTCCGGGAGTATGGGATACCAGGCCCTTTGATACCGGCTGTTAGGTCCCTGTATGACCAGTGTCAGAGCTTGGTCCGCATTGCTGGCAGTAAGTCAGGCTCATTCCCGGTGAGAGTTGGACTCCACCAGGGTTGTCCTTTGTCACCAATTCTGTTCATAACTTTGATGGACATAATTTCTAGGCACAGCCAAGGTGTTGAGGGGATCCATTTTGGTGGCCTTAGGATCGTGTCCCTGCTTTTTGCAGATGATGTGGTCCTATTGGCTTCATCAGGTCGTGATCTACAGCTTTCGCTGCAGCCGAGTGCGATACGGCCAGGATGAGGATCAGTTCCTCCAAATCCTAGGCCATGGACTTGAGCTGGAAAAGGGTAGCATGCCCTCTCCGGGTCGTGGAGGAGGTCCAGGGTTAGGTTGAGTTATGCATATTCCCCATCCGAGAGAACAGAGGAGAGGCACACTCCGTCCCACCTGCCACCAGGAACTGTGTAAAACAGAGTTGAAAGGAGGTACCCTAGGGTTAGGGTTAGGTTTAAGAGTTAAGTTAGGTTTAGGAGTTAAGTTTTGTTTTGGACTTCTCCCCTAGGGTTAGGTTTAGGCAAGGTGGGGATGGTTAAGGTTAGGGTTGCGGTAAGGTTAGGTGTCGTTTGGTTGTTTTAGGTGCTCCTAGGGTTAGGTTTAGAGTAGGTCTAGTTGGAGTTATGAGAAGAGATATGGTAGAGACAAGTTACAGAGCCATACCGCACCCGCCATCAGTCTTTGTTTAACCGGTCTGTCATGGCGAAGAGAGGCTACTACCCCCATAACCCAACCCCAGATAAGCGGAAGAAATGGAGGGCTGGATATTCCCAAATGAAGATAATTTTTTCCACTTATTTTTTTTTTCCACCTCAGCTGGTTGAAGAAAAACATTCAAGTTAATAGCTCTAAACAGTTCCTATTGCATCACATACAGTAGATAAGGAGATGATCAAAGTATAAAAAATTATAGTGTTTACATTTGCCATAGTAGAAGTTTTTATTTATTTTCCATGATAAACAGCCTCAGAGCATAATGTTGCTTTCCTGTAAGCACATGATTTTACAGAGAAACACTCTGTCACCAATTTTACAATCATTTGCTCCAAGATATATTTTCATGCCTGGCGATTTTTTTTTAATTACCTCAGAATAAAGGGACACCGAAAATGCTTACATATCCATCAGTCTGTCTGCAGAGAAAAGCTCTGACAGCAAATAAAACTCACCCCCTGACCACAAAAAAGCTAACTCAAGCTGTTTGCCATCTCAGACAAAAATAAAAACTGGAACCACTCTCCTATTACTAATGAAGTGGTAATTATCTGAGAGTCCCGACACCTTCAGAGACCAGCGTAACTTTACCATGAAGTCATTATGTTGTGTCAGCGTAAATCTGTTAACCAGAGCGGATAAACAAACGAGCCAAAGTGGAAGTTTATGAGCTGCTCTTACAAACATGGTTCTTAGATAATCAGTGGTCAATTAGCAGGAGCAACATTTGTCCTATACGTCACCTCTGAACGCAATAGTTTAATCTGATTACATCATTCACTTTTACATAGGTTTCACTTTTATTATTCAGCCTTTATACATTTGTAATTTTCCAAAAACAGATAAAAATTAGTTTTCTGCCACAGAATGTAAAATACAAACTTGACATATTTTCCTAATTTGTCTAAATAGCTGCTATGGAGGCAGTTACACATCAGCGTGAACACAATCTTGCTTTGTCAGCAGCTGGTTGTCCATTGAGAGCGCTTGTGAATCAGCATTTCCACACAGCTGAGACAGCAACCATACACCTCTTTTCTCCACAACATTCTGCTCTTTTTATCAGTATCAGCACAGTGATAATGGAAGTCCATTGCTTTACTTACTTTTGCATCATCATGAAGACATTCAAACTATGCTTGTTTCCATGACAGACACATAAAATATCCTTGGGAATAAAGTCAACATCAACACAAACAATTTAGATTTAAAAACTGAGGACAAGCTGGACTTCTAGACACTTCTTCTTTTAAACCATACAGGTTCCATCCATCCATCCATCCATCCATCCATCTTCTTCCGCTTATCCGGGGTCGGGTCGCGGGGGTAGCAGCCTAAGTAGGGAGGCCCAGACTTCCCTCTCCCCAGCCACTTGGAGCAGCTCCTCTGGGGGAATCCCAAGGCGTTCCCAGGCCAGCCGAGAAACATAGTCCCTCCAGCGTGTCCTGGGTCTTCCTCTGGGTCTCCTCCCGGTGGGACATGCCCGGAACACCTCACCAGGGAGGCGTCCAGGAGGCATCCTAACCAGATGCCCGAGCCACCTCAACTGGCTCCTCTCGATGTGGAGAAGCAGCGGCTCTACTCCGAGTCCCTCCCGGATGACTGAGCTTCTCACCCTATCTCTAAGGGAGAGTCCAGACACCCTGCGGAGAAAACTCATTTCAGCCGCTTGTATCCGAGATCTCGTTCTTTCGGTCACAACCCAAAGCTCATGACCATAGATGAGGGTGGGAACGTAGATCGATCGGTAAATTGAGAGCTTTGCCTTTTGACTCAGCTCTCTCTTCACCACGACAGACCGGTACAGCGCCCGCTTCACTGCGGACGCTGCACCTATCCGCCTATCGATCTCACGCTCCAGTTTTCCCTCATTCGTGAACAAGATCCCGAGATACTTAAACTCCTCCACTTGGGGCAGGACCTCCTCCCCGACCCGGAGAGGGCATGCTACCCTTTTCCGGCTCAAGACCATGGCCTCGGATTTGGAGGAACTGATCCTCATCCCGGCCGCATCACACTCGGCTGCAAACCGCTCCAGTGAAAGTTGTAAATCACGAACTGATGAAGCCAGTAGGACCACATCATCTGCAAAAAACAGAGAAGCGATTCTAAGGCCACCAAAACGGATCCTCTCAACACCTTGGCTGCGCCTAGAAATTCTGTCCATAAAAGTTATGAACAGAATCGGTGACAAAGGGCAACCTTGGCGGAGTCCAACTCTCACCGGAAACGAGCCTGACTTACTGCCGGCAATGCGGACCAAGCTCTGACACCGGTCGTACAGGGACCTAACAGCCCTTATCAAAGGGCCTGGTACCCCATACTCCCGGAGTACCCCCCACAGAACCCCCCGAGGGACGCGGTCGAATGCCTTCTCCAAGTCCACAAAGCACATGTAAACTGGTTGGGCAAACTCCCACGCACCCTCCAGGACCCTGCTGAGGGTGTAGAGCTGGTCCAGTGTTCCACGACCAGCACGAAAACCACACTGCTCCTCCTGAATCCGAGGTTCGACTATCCGACGGACCCTCCTCTCCAGAACCCCTGAATAGACCTTACCAGGGAAGCTTAAGAGTTGTAATGGAGAAATAAAACACAGTAGTCCCTCAGTACTTTGCAGTTCAACATTCGCAAACTCACTCCTTCGTGGGTTTTCAATGTAAGATTGTACACGACACAAGATTATCAACGTTAATATTACTTACGTGATTGGGACAGTACAGGATAAAAAGTTAATGGGAGCGGACGGGAGTGGGAACCAAACAAAAAACAAAACAGAAATACTTCAGACAGGTGCTGCCATTTTGTGGTTTTCTTTAATTAAGCCTACACTGTAGTCCAAGTCAAAATAATTACAAAAGAACAAGAGAACAAAGAACAAAATAACTAAAGAACGGGGGTCCAATATGTGGTAGAGGTAGGGCATCGACCTGGGACCCAAAATTCCCAGACTTGATCCCCAGCCATTCCCAGATATTGTGGTGTCTCTGAGCAAGACACCTAATCTCCAATTGCTTGCTGGATGCTTACATAGCTGTCCACTGCTCCATCTGGGTGTATCCCAGTTGTGATGGGTTAAATGCAGAAAACTAATTTCACCATTGTATGAGAACATATAATGATGACAACACATAGCACTTATTATTACTTATTACATGGTCCAGAAGCCCAACAGTGTTTCCGACTGCTGCTTTCTCCCAAAATTCAAAGACCAGCAAATGGAGGTAGTAAACACTAGTGAAGAAACCAAACCAAATGTACTTCGGACAGGCGCCAACATTTTGTAGTTTTCTTTCAATGAGCCTACATTGTAACGCAAGTCAAAAGAACTACACGCTCCAGAAAGCCAACACTAGCCACTGCTTTCTGTCAATATTCAATGAACCACAATGGAGGTAGCAAGCACAAGTGGAGAACCTGATGTGGTAAAAATAGTTTTGCGAAGCAAAGTCAGAAGTAACGATCTATCCTGGGCTTAATTTGTACATCGATCAATGCCGGAATGCAAATAATGAGTGGGCCAGCTGGGGGGTCAGTGGGGGTCTGGGGGGTCCTCTCCCAGAAGATTTGAATAAAGAAGATACAGTAAGATTTCCTGAATTTTGGTGTATTTTAACAGATTATTAAACATCTACGTCTACCTTCATTTGTAAACACTTGCATCCCTTCCCTTACTTGCTGGTTCTAAGCCGACTCTTCTCCACTGAATTCACTGGCCGACTCCACACATGTAACCTCCAGGCACTCACCTTTTAGGGGCAGAGATTTATTTTAAGGCTAGAGGCGGAAATGCTTCACTTGAAGGGGCAGAGGATCGTATGTGATTTTAAGAAGTCACGTTGTGTCCTTTGTTGTATTTAAAATTAGTGTTTAAATAATTATTTTCAGTTTGTATATCCAATATGTTTTATTCATTCAAGGCAGTCATATTTGATCATAACTTTATTAGTAGTAAGCCTGAGAGTTGCAGGATCCAAGCAAACAGTTACTGGAACACACCCTGACAAAATAAGATAATTCTCAGATCCTGTTCTGGCAGGATCCGGCTCTAATTAATCCCTGGATCTATCTATTAAGCTCACAGAACTGGCAGGAAAGTCAAATAATCCTGAAGCAGAACTTACCCTTCAAGTTGTGGTACACCTTCACTAGCAGGTACTCCATATACAATTTTGCAGTACTTTACCTATGCATGTTGATAAAATTACCAAGCTTTAAGAGTTTAGAACATTGTTAAGAACATTGCAAGTGTGTGGGAAGGGTTTATAAAGCCTTAAAATATATAGAAATACAAAAATAAATAGCGTTCCCCTTTGCGCTTTTTCACCTATTGCGGTGTTGTGTGGAATGTAACCCCTGAGATAATCTAGGGGCTGCTGTATAAAGTGTTTTATCTCCAGCTGTTTGAGTTGCTCACATAATATTTATTATAATACTTGATAAACGGTTCAATGACATGAAGTCTTGCTGTAATGTTACTGTAGCTGAGCCATTATTGAGCAGAGGTAGAAGAATAGCTATAAATATAACATTACACTACAGTGCAACAATAACAAATTAGCCTCTAAGTTAGACTCAGAGCGCAGACTTTAATCAGAGCTCGGATGAAAAAAATTCTAGAAAAAAGTCTGGAAAATGAAATAAATCTGGTATCAGAGAACATTGTTAGGTATTATATACTAAATAAGAAGTGTTTGCATTTGTGTTTTGGGAATATTTGCACTTTGTTAATTTTGTGCTGGCAGATTTGGAGTTAGAAAGTGTAGTGAGATAAAAGTGAAAAAGATCAGAAACTGTGTCAGACCACATGAAGGCACTGTTGGTCATATTACCACCAAATGTCTGACACTTTGCAAAAAGTGTTTTCTCTCTGTAACCCTCTTGAACTCTCTCATCTGTAATGGTGCTATTGTTTTGCATGATTTACAGTGCCATTAATGGGCACTAATGGACAAAATATAATTAGGTGTTACATCATATGCAGCAGCTTTTTT
>JBBPBX010017820.1:0-12082 GCA_038048925.1 Garcialebias charrua | reverse complement strand
TATATATATATGTATGTATATATATGTATATATATTATATATATATATATATATGTATATATATATATATATATATATGTATATATATATATATATATATATATATATATATATATATATATATATATATACAGGTAGTCCCCGATTTACGAGCGAGATCCGTTACAACGAGGCGCTCGTAAACCGGAAATCTCGTAATTTGGAACGGCCGCCATTTCTCTCGTAAATCCGGAAATCCGCTCGTAAATTGGAACGGTTTTCGCTAGCGCGACTAAAAACACTCTATTTTCATCTAAAAACTACTTTTGAGTGCATAAAAATGATCGGAAACGTGTGTTTATATGCTTAACTAACTAACTGTAGTGAAAAAACACATGAAAACTCAGTATTTTTTTCGTTTTTTCCAAAAATTCGCAGCTCGTAAGTCTGGAACCTCGCAGATCAGAGCGCTCGTAAATCGGGGACTACCTGTATATATATATATATATATATATATATATATATATATATATATATATATATACATATATGTGTGTGTGTTCCCTTAAACACAAAACATCTGAAAGTAGGATTATTTTAGAATAAGACAAGAAAGTTCATGCTCAGTATTTCAGAATGTATTTCATTAAATGGTTAGGATCTTTGTTATTGTGTTTCTGAGAGGAAAATCATGCGACTTGGGTTTAAAGATTCTGTCTTCCCTTATATACATCTGTGTTTAGGGCACATGTCTAAATTATAAAGAAGAGCAAGACTGGAATTAGCCATTATTGTCTAAATCAGGGGTCACCAACACGGTGCCCGCGGGCACCCGGGTGCCCAAGGACCATTTGAGGTGCCCTCGGACCTGTTCTAAAAAATAGCACAACTCACTACTTAGCTACATTTAAATTTTCATTTTATTCAGTTATTCTTTTTTGTATTTATATATATTTTAAAATGTCTATCTTAAAAATATGTTCTTAAAAATATGTTTATACATTTTTTTCAATTTACGCTTTGTTATTTCCGAAGAGTTTATCAAACTCTTGCCCTTTGTATGACTCTGTACCCACGAAGTAGCTCTCAGTTTCAAAAAGGTTGGTGATCCCTGGTCTAAATTATCCGCTCGATTGCCTTCTACATTAATTTGTCATGATCATGAGCCTTCAGTTTCTCTTATAGTTTGCTGTTTCCATCTTTTTTTGTCTATTTTCCTTGAACTATTGTTGATTTTATCAATGTTCACTGTTTTTTTCCTAACCCCATTAAATCAGGTATCACTATGTTAATAGCCCACAAAAGTGATACTGTACTAAAGGAGCAAATGCAAGAAGCAGATAACATGGTGCAAAACAATGACATGTCACCGTCCTATAGGCTCTGATGGTTTGATGATGACAAGTTCAAAGAGCTTTTTATGCAGGAGCAGATAGCATGCTGCTGATTATCCATGCTGCTGATCTCTTGCCGTTAAGCTGCTGTATTCATACCCATCTGTTCACCACAGACTCATGTTCAGGCTGCTGTTTTATTTTACATTAGTGTTTAGCGTATATCTTAGATCCTTGTATACTGTTCATTTTTATACTCTATATTTTTGCTATTTTGGGGCGTAACTGGGACCTTGAGTACACAATTTTATTCCACCTCATGTACCACATGTGATGCAATTGCGAATGACAATAAAGAACCTTGAACCTTGTATTTAAAAGCTATTCTTTTTGGGTAAAACTCCTTAAATTGTTAAAATGTCTTGTTTTTTTCCAACAATAAGTAGATTCTTGGCTTATTCTCTTGTTACCACATTCTTCAATGTGTCTCCTCTGACCAGTAAAGAACTTTAATCTTCAGGGCTTTGGATGATTCAGCTCTGCCATCGGAGCAAGTTCGTACTCCTCGCTGGATTCAAACTTGTTTAAAATCAGTGTTGTAAAATAAACATAAGAATCAAAGTTTCAAGTGGGCATAACAATATGAGTTACATCACATGAAGGTGTAGGCATAAGATATCCTTGGACATTTTTATAAAAGTTATCCATCCGGAGATCAAACTGCACTGACAGCAGCTGTAACAGTTCGAATGTGG
The DNA here is from genome assembly GCA_038048925.1 of Garcialebias charrua. Classification (NCBI taxonomy): domain Eukaryota; kingdom Metazoa; phylum Chordata; class Actinopteri; order Cyprinodontiformes; family Rivulidae; genus Garcialebias; species Garcialebias charrua. Next base: position 10,014 of record JBBPBX010017820.1, on the reverse strand, counting down.
GCTGCTAACTGGCTGTGATTTGACTTGGCTCTGAGGAGTTGCATATGAGTTTGCTCTAGCAACCATGTGATATTTAGCACCCTCATTTCCAATCAGCACAATTTGTCCCGGAGCTGTTTCACTGTTTTGCTTTTTGCGGTTGGCTGCTGATCCCCTCTGAGCAAAATCTATCAGCATGCAAACTGACATTTATTTTCCCTTGACATTCACTCTCTTTATTTAGCCACAAAACAAATAAAGAAAAACAATCAACCATTCAGATATGAGTCACAATCCAGCTTTGAGGATTGACATACCTGTATTTACTGTTCGGTTTGTATCCAGTCAAATGGTGTTTGAGGAGAGATAAAATACTCTGAACTGCAGGGGAACCGTCAACAACAAAATCAGTGTTCATCTAACAGACAGGTTGGATTGGAATAGATATTTGTTTGTCACTACGTTGATGTTCTCCCCAGCTGGAGTAATGTCACTCTGACTAAAAATGGACTTTTGATTGTCCAGAGGACCAGACTTAACTTTTTTAGATTTTTCTACCTGGATTATTGAGCATGCATCAGGATGCTTTCCATTTCATTTCACCTTTGAGAGCCACTCGACTTTAACATATTACAGTTCGTCACAGTTAATTTCATTGTTGGTATTTTAAATACTTGTGGAAAATATGAGCAGAGTGGAAGGTTAAACTGATGATCAAATCCCCTCCTTTAAACTTTGTCTACATTATTCATTTTCACCAGCTACTGAGGAGGTTCTCCAGTCATTAGTATTGCATCATACTGTTTTTTGTAAAGTAAACTTTTAAATATCCTTATGCATGCTCAAACTTTTAAAATTTGCAGTACTTTGAATATTTAAACAATAACAAAGTAGTGTTTCATATGTGGAAATAGCTGTGTTTGTGTAGCTTTTTTCTTTTTTTAATCTTGGGCAATCAAGTTGACTGTGCAGTCTGGAGCGAACCAGCACACTATCTGGTCAAAATAAACAATTTTTCTCAAAACGAGTTTGTTTAGAGAGCTATTTATTCCAGCTAAAATCTATCTACAGAATAATTATTTCCTAAAACCCAAAACGGGTAGCATATCAATTTATAAGAGAGTTTACAGGAAACATGTAAATGATATAGTAAATGTGTCAGATCTCTTCAAATGTATTCTCTTTGCTGATGACACTACGATCCTATATTATGGTAATGATATGAAGCAGATGTCTGAATTTGTGAATAATGAATTACTAAAAATTCACAATTGGTTTAAATCAAACAAGTTATCTCTTAATCTGGATAAAACCAAATACATGATATTCAGTAAAAAAAAAAGGAATCTGTTGATGTTACAATTAATATTGAGGGTGTGGAAATCTGCAGAGTTCGTGTAATAAAGTTTCTGGGCGTCATTATCGATGACAAATTGACGTGGAAGCATCATATCAATTCTGTCAAGATAAGGATAGCTAAATCAATTGCTGTTCTGTATAAAGTTAAGAAATTGTTAGAGGATAGAGCTCTGTACTTGTTGTACAAAACAATTATTGTCCCGCACATCATTAACTGTCTTGAAGTTTGGGGTAAAGCATGTAAGACATTTACCGAGCCGGTTTTTGTCCTACAGAAAAGAGCCATACGAATAATCACTGGGAAACATTATTGTTACCCATGAAGTGTATTATTTCATAAATTAAAGTTATTAAAATTCCATGACTTAGTGGATTACAATATTCTTTCAGTCATGTACAAAGCTCATATAAATGAATTTTACCTCCAAATATTCTAACACACTTTCTTAAACCTCAAAGCTGCTATAATTTAAAGGGAAATGAGATTTTTGTGAGACCGAAATTTAGAATGAGTTTGAGGGGTCGGTCAACCTCGATCCAAGGAATTCGATTGTGGAATAATTTGGAAGCTGAAATTAAAAATGCAAAATCAATATCTTCATTTAGGAATATGATTTTTTTTATTGCAAAAATATGTATAAAATAGTTCATCTTGTCTAGTTTCATTTTTGACAATTACAGTACATGTGTTGTTCCTTCTTGTTTTCTTGACTTATTATTGTCATTATTACATTTTTTTCTCTTCTTTTTTCTTGTTGCTTACTGAAAGTTTTCTGTTTGAATTGATTGTTTCTGTACAATGGGGGGCAGATAGAATAAGATACTCTCTTCATTCTGCCACCCTTAATTTTAAATTTATATTGTATGTGTTGTGTCATGTGACTATCAAATGCTGTATTTATTTTATTTGAAATGAATAAAAAAAAAATTAAACATGGTACATAGTCATATGTATGACTATGAAAATGCATATACATATTTCTGGTGAAAGTCCAATGGTTGTACACAGTTCACCAATTCATTTTTTTTTCATCTCTCTTCTCATGATGATTGGTTATTTTCTTTTTGTTGTCTTCCTTTCTGTTGAAGTCCATCTTTTTGCAAATCTCGTAGATAAAACTCTGTCACTGTGGCCCCTCATTTACAATATCCTTCCATTTGTGGGGTGCATCACCACTTTCAGAATATCCTTGATTGAATCTTTGTATCTAAGTAGAGGGCAACCAATTTTTCTAGAACCATCTACAAGTTCTCCATAGAGCAGCATCTTGACTGATTGGTCAACAGGCATGCATGCAGCATGTCCCACCCAAAAAAGTCTATTTCTAATAAGTGTGATTTCAATGTCTTCAGACTTGACACAGTCCAGAACTTCATCCTTTGTTATACGGTCATCCCAATTAATTTTAATAATGGGTCTAAATGATGTTGTTAAGTGGTTCTTAAACTATTTATATTATGGTGGTAAAGTGTCCAAGTTTTGCTTCCATACAACATCACTGGTATAACCCATTGATTAAACCTTAAGTTTGGTTTTACTTTGCTATTATATTTAATGGGCTCAGTCAAATCACCATCATTTACCAATCTTGCATGTACATCTGTGTATAGTTTCTTGAGAATGTGACTAAATTTAGGAGGTCGATTTTTCCTAAAATTTTAAAAGGAGCTCACAATTTGCACAGTCAAAAAAATTTGTGAAGTTGATAATGTAACCTTTGTTGCTGCTCCCTGCACTTCTCCATAATATGACACAGAGTGAAGATGCTATAAACGGTGCTTCTGTTTCTTTTGTATCCTGATTAACAGTCAGGATAAAACCACTCATCCAGATCCTGAGGCCTCTGAAGGAGGACGTGCGCAAAGGCTTTTCCCATAACACTGAACAGAGATATTCCATGGTGGTTACTGCATTGACTGCAATCACCTTTCTTAAATAATGCAAATGTTAACATCAACCCAGTCAGAGGGAAAATCTTCTGTTGACCATACATGGTTAAACATAGTCAACAAGGAAGATTTAAGAGTATTGCCACCAAGCACAAGAATCTCTGGTGAAATACCATCTGGTTCCTTACTCTTTTTTTAGTTTGGTGTTGTTAATTGCTTTCTCAACCTCTTCCATGGTGATTGGATCGTCAAGTTCCTCAATACTAGGATTATCTTCAGTATAATTGAGAATGCCCCAATCAACACTTGTTGGTTGATTAAAAAGCTCATTGAAGTGCTCAACCCATCTGTTTTTAATATCATGTGTTAGTGAGAGAAGTACACCACTCTTTATTCTGAGAGTAGGTTTTGTGATTTCCATCCATCCATCCATCCATCTTCTTCCGCTTATCCGGGGTCGGGTCGCGGGGGTAGCAGCCTAAGTAGGGAGGCCCAGACTTCCCTCTCCCCAGCCACTTGGAGCAGCTCCTCTGGGGGAATCCCAAGGCGTTCCCAGGCCAGCCGAGAAACATAGTCCCTCCAGCGTATCCTGGGTCTTCCTCTGGGTCTCCTCCCGGTGGGACATGCCCGGAACACCTCACCAGGGAGGCGTCCAGGAGGCATCCTAACCAGATGCCCGAGCCACCTCAACTGGCTCCTCTCGATGTGGAGAAGCAGCGGCTCTACTCCGAGTCCCTCCCGGATGACTGAGCTTCTCACCCTATCTCTAAGGGAGAGTCCAGCCACCCTGCGGAGAAAACTCATTTCAGCCGCTTGTATCCGAGATCTTGTTCTTTCGGTCACAACCCAAAGCTCATGACCATAGATGAGGGTGGGAACGTAGATCGACTCACAGCAATGCAAACCATGTTGGAACAACATGGAGTCGGATGGATTGCTGAACCTCGTGCTGATGGCATAGAATTCAATGCATACAGAAATGTGATTTGGGCAATGTTAAGGGCACAATATCCCAGCAGGCTGGACCCAAACTCATTAAAGGCTGAACCATTGCTGGATGATGAAAACCCAGCAACATATGTTGACAAACAACTGAAAAGATGGAGACTGGAAACAGAAGAAGACCCAACTCAAAGTCCTGTCATGACATCTTTGTTCAGGTCAGCTGTGGTGAGCGCAATGCCAACCCCAGTACGAGAGAAACTGGAGGATGTGGTAGCTCTGAATTCAAAAAGCCATGCAGAGTTCCGCGAATATGTGGTCCATGCAGTTGAAAAATTCAGAAAAGACATGAAAAAGCTGCAAGACGCAGACCTGAATGCACAAAGGAAGCTAACACAGCTTCACATCAGTGAACTGCAGAACAAAACAAAAGAAAAGACTCAAGCTCCTGTCATGCAGCCCAACACTAACAATGTACCTGGGTACATTGGGACACAAATGCAACCTCCACAAGACACAAGGACAATGGGAACATCTCCCCCTGTCATAAATGTTTACCCAGGTCAGATGGGTGGACCTGGTGGACTGAGAAGGCCCGCTTACCAACAAAACTGGCAAAGACAACAAGGCACAGTCTTGGGACCGTGCTGGAACTGTGGACAAATGGGGCACAGATATAAACAATGTGGTAATCCCGCCCAAAACCCTGGCTGGACTGGACGGGGCCGGGGGATGAGGCCCGGCCGGGGAAAGCCCAGAGGCCCAGTTCATCCATTTGCAAAACAACAAGGATTCTAGGGATGCCCAGAGGATCCCATTATGAGGTGTGAATTACCAATTTTAACCCAAAATTCAGATGCTGACCCAATAGTTGAAGTAAAATTAGAAGGTAAATCTGTTCCAATGCTAGTGGACACAGGAGCGTCATTCACATGTGTAAAGTCAGAACACGCTGAACACCTCAAAATGTCAGGCAAATATGTCAAGACAGTGGGATTCTCGGGAAGAAAACAAGTAAATCAAATGACAGCTCCAGTAAACTTAATGGTAAACCAAACTAATGTTAAAATTCCAATTTTAGTATCAGACCAAACTCCTATTAGCCTTTTAGGGAGAGATGCACTGTGCAAATTAAAAACAAAAATATGGTGTTCTCCACAAGGAGTCTACATTGACAGCTCTGGGTTAGAATTTCAAATGTATGCACAAACTGATTATGCAAATGTTTATTGGTTGGGAAACATTGAAAAGCCAATATCTGAAGTTTTTGGCAAATGGGAACAATACATTAAAGCACAACTTCCAAATGCAAGCCGACCAATCAGTGACTATCATTGTACTATGTATTTTGACACATCATGCAGTAAATTATTTGAAGACAAATGGAACCAAGAAACAAAAAATGTGCATGTAAATCTAACAATTCAGCACATCATCATAGGTACACAAGGTGCAGCTGCAAATGTAGAAACAAATCCTTTTATCTCAAAATGGTATAATGTTCCTCATTCAGCACCACACATAACTTTAATGGTTAATGAAGGTTTTGAATCAAAAGATTTGGGACCAATGATGCTAACTGCATCCAAAACTAGTTGGAAAGCAACAGAAAACCCACTAATTTTCACAACAGATGATGCAAACTTGATAAAAATACTTTGTGGTTCTTTTGTAACAGCAACACCGCAGGTAATAACTGTACCAGTAAAGACAAAAATGCAAGACTCTTTAAAACTTGAAAACAAGTGTGACACTCTAAAAGAGGAAATGTTAAAACTAGTGCCAGAAGAGTTCTGGTCCAAACATGACACTGATGTTGGTTTGATAAAATCTGCAAACCCATTGCAGATTGAGTTAAAACCAAATGTGAGACTACCATATCGTCCTCAATACCCAATGAAGCCAGAAGCAGAAAAGGGTATTAGTGAAACGATTAAAGGTTTGCTAAAAGCAGGAGTATTGAAAGAAACAAAAAGTTCATGCAACACTCCAATTTTACCAGTTTTAAAAGCAGATAAATCAAAGTACAGGCTTGTACATGATTTAAGGGCTGTGAATGAGATAGTGGAAGATGTAATGGCAGAAGTTCCAAATCCACATACTCTTTTGACTAACATTCCACCTGATTCTAAATATTTTACAGTAATTGATCTATGTTCGGCATTTTTTAGCATCCCGTTGGCAGAGGAATCACAATACCTTTTTGCGTTCACATTCCAAGGTAAACAATACTGTTACCGACGCTTACCACAAGGATTCAAAAATAGTCCGCATGTGTTTAATCAGCTTCTGAGACAAGACCTAGAAGGCCTTGACATTAGCAGTACCTTGATCCAATTTGTTGATGACATCTTGATTTCATCAGCCACAATTGAGGAATGTTATCAGGACACTGTCAAGGTTCTACAAAAACTAGCAAAGGGAGGACACAAGTCCTCTCTAACAAAATTACAGTTTTGCAAACCACAGGTTGAATATCTTGGGAGAATAATCTCACATGGGACTGTCTCCATATCCCCAGAACATCTAGAAGGGATAAGTAAAGCTCCATCACCTCAAAATGTTAGCCAAATGATGACATTTTTAGGGATGACCGGATTTAGTTCAGAGTGGATTGAAAATTATGCAGAAAAAACCTCTCCACTAAGAGAACTAATTAAACAAACTGAAAGTCAATCATTAAAAGCACCTCTAAAATGGACGCCTGAAGCAAAAGTAGCTTTTGAAACAATCAAACAGGACTTACAAACTGCACCATGTTTGGCAACACCAGACTACACAAAACCATTTTTTCTGTATGTAGCAAACAGACATGAAAAGTATGCATCAGCAGTTTTGATGCAGGAAACATGTGCTGGAAGGCGAAAACAACCAATCGCATATTACAGCACAAAACTGGACAATGTTGTCCAAGGTTGGCCAAGTTGCTATCAAGGAGTAGCAGCAGTTCACTATGCTTATGAAAAAGCATCAGTAATAACCATGGGCTACCCAGTGATAATTCAAACTCATCACAAAATCACTGAACTCATTAGCCAAGGAAAGTTTGTATTAACATCAGCAAGATGTTTACAATACACACCATTGTTAACATACCCTGACATTACTTTCAAAAGATGCACCACAACGAATCCTGCTACCTTAGTTCCTTTTGAGTTTGAAGGGGAACCACATGAATGTGTAGCAGAAGCAGCAAAATACACCAAGCTGAGACCAGATTTGGAGTCTACTCCCATGACAAACGCTGACGTCACATATTTTGTTGACGGATCATGTTTCAGAGATTACATAGGAAACCACGCAGGTTTCGCAGTAGTAACAAAGACTAATGGAAAATTTCACACAATAAAAGCAGAGAAATGTGAACAGCCATGTTCAGCACAACTGGCTGAGTTAAAGGCACTAACAGAAGCATGTAAATTAGCAAGTAAAAAGGTTGCTAACATTTTTACTGACTCTTCTTATGCTCATGGCGTTTGCCACTTGTTTGGCAACGTATGGAAGCAAAGAGGTTTCAAAAAGACGGATGGAAGTCCCATCCAACATGGGAAACAGATAAATGAACTAATGTCTGCCATGATGTTTCCTACAAAATTAGCAATTATCAAATGCCCTGCACACCGGAAGGGTAATGATGAAATAATTTTAGGAAATAACGCAGCAGACGACGCAGCAAAAATCGCGTCAGGATGTAAAACAGCAATTTTAACACCAGTAATCTCACTTGAACCAGTAATGACACCAGACGACATCATTCACATTCAGAACAATGCAACACAGAGTGAAAAACGGTTTTGGGTTCAAAGAGGAGCAACTCAAGACGGTTATGGGTTGTGGAGATCTCATGAAGGATTGATTGTCGCACCAGTATCATTACTGACAATTTTGATATCAGAAAGTCACGGTGTAGATCATTGTAGACGAAGTGAAGTCATGAACAGATTAAAGGAACAAGGCTATTGGTCTCCATATCAGCGAGCTATGGTTGATGAAGTGTTAGACTTGTGTGACATTTGTGCAAAGAATAATGTCAGAAAAGGTATAAAGACACCTGTTGGACACATTCCTGTTCCAGAAGGACCATTTAAACACTTAGTCATAGACTATGTGGACATGATTAAGTCTGTCCAACGCAAACGATACATGTTGGTCGTAATTGATCGGTTTACCAGATGGGTTGAGGCATTACCATCAAAGGACATGAGTGCGGAAACAGTTGTGAAGTTTCTGGTAAGAGAAGTCATTCCACGGTTTGGGATACCTTCCGAAATAAGTTCGGATAATGGCCCGTCATTTGTTCAAAAGATTTTCAAAGGTATCTTGCAACAACTGCGGATCAAACAGCGCTTGGGAGCTGTCTATCACCCGCAAAGTCAGGGTTTGGTTGAAAGGGTTAATCTGAGTTTGAAGTCTAAGATTAACAAAATCTGTGCTTCTACTAACCTTAACTGGATTGATGCCTTACCACTTGCACTTTTGTATTATCGCACGCAAGTTCACAGAATAACACACTTGTCACCGCATGAAATGCTAACAGGAAGAAAAATGCCAACGCCACAATACAGAGGTCCCCATAAGGGACCTCCGCTAGAACAGCTGGAACTTGAGTTAAAATCGTATGTTGATGAACTAACAACGATCCACAAAGCTATCTATTTACAGGAAAAGAAAAGAGAGCTTATTTCCAATCCAGATGCCGAGGGGCCAGTGATTCCAGGTGACCAGGTCTACATTAAAGTCTTCCGCAGAAAGTGGCACGAACCGAGACGATTGGGTCCGTTCACCATTGTTCGCGCCACACCGACAGCAGTCCAGGTGGAAGGAAGTTCAACTTGGTATCACCTCAGCCATTGCACCAAAGCTCCAGACAAAAACGAGGGCAGTGTTGTGAAGAAAATAAACATTGACAATGGCACCAAGACTAGAGCAGAAAACGAGTCTGATTACTGTTCTGTTCTGGATAGTCCTAGGGGCATCTATGATGACAAGAATCCAACTGGAGGAGGTGAAGACACCGGTGAAACACGGCCAGGTCCTTCCAGACCAATCACCAGAGCGTTTGCAAAGGCTGCAGCCGAAACCAGGACGAAGTCATCACCTGCAAGTTGAGTATGATACAACAAAAACAACCAACCACATTCTGGCATCCTTGCCAGCATTAATTAATACACTTGCATGTTCAAAAACACCACAACACACTACTAAATGTAAAATAAAACAACTGAAATTTAGAAACAGAAGAAATGTAGATCGTAACATAGAATGGATCCAGGAAACAACGCCCAAACCAGAAATAGCGGACATAATCCCGACTACAGTGGCCAAGACCACACCCAATGTAATAACGACAAAACCAAGTGATTTGTTAACAACGGTCATGCAAACGACAACAGTAGCTAACGATTTGCTAACTACGGTTGAAACAACAACTGAATTAACAACACCAAACATTGAGTTAAGTGATGCCGAACCAACTATTCCAATTCAAGCCTTAACTACCACTGTGAAGCCTAAAGTGGAGCAGACAACCCCAAATCCCAAAGTTTTAGAGACGACTACGAAAACTGTCGATCCAATTTGTACAACAGCTCAAAGTATTGAAGCAACTACACAAACCACAGAAGTTCTAACTACCTTAATTGACTACCCTTATGACATTTCTGATCCTCGTAAGGGAGGATTGGATATGATTAGAGGAACCAATTTTAAAAACAATGTTAAACCTAAATTTAAACCATTTGTACAACGATTTGAAATTAATCCTAGTGTTGTCTCCCCTAGAGCGGGAGGGACAAGATATGTTAGAGTTGTCTCCTCTAGAGCAGAAGAGACAAGACCTGTTAA
>JBBPBX010017819.1:27339-46362 GCA_038048925.1 Garcialebias charrua | reverse complement strand
AGAAGGAAAGAAGCCCTGCTCCAAAAGGGACACCTTCAAGTTGGACTAAAATCTGTAGCTGTCCTCATGGACAAAACAAATGTCTCCTATGAACAGATGAGTTATTTCAGCAGTCACAAACACAAGAAGTAAGTTTAGAGGAGTTAAGGTGAGGCTTTCAAACCTAAGAATGCTGTAACTATCAGGCACAGTGGTGGTAACATTATGCTGTGTGGCTGGTGTTTTGAACTAAAGGGATGGAGTAATGAAGAAGGTCTACCTCTAAATGTTTCAACTTTACCATTGAAACAATTGAAACTTTGACTGAGCGAGGTGGTCCAATGGGAAACTGATTTTCACACTTTTCAAAACTGCTTTCTGATTGGATAAAAGAAAATAGAACTAAGTGTCTGGAATGACCTTCTCAGAGCCACAACATAAACTTTACTGTAAATATGGTGGGTATGTTTCAAAGTCTGTGCCTGCAAGAAGATTTACAATTCTTGCGCTGTGTGGTTTAGAGAAAACGCATAATAAATTCTAAATTATGGACAAAGTTCTTGTTTTTAAGTCATCAAAGTTATGTTGTATCATTCCATCTTGGAAAATGAAGAGTAAAAATTTATTGATAAAAGCCTAAAATAAAATTACATTCATGATTATATGAGTGCATGTAAATGTCAAACTGCAGTTGTAAGTTTTTTTTAACGTAAGTTTATTTTCTCTCTTTCACTCTCGACGAAGACCCTCATACCCTCTCTCCCTCCCCCCTGCTTTTTTTGCTCTCTTATCCTGTCAACCTAAGAGCCTCTCTTTACACATCTTCTGAATCAAAAATTATTATGGATTTGGTCAGCTGGTTCCTCAATACAATTGATAAACAATTTTCCACCAGACAACAGGGTGCAGGAGAACCCGCATGCCCTGAACATATTGTAAATAACAGTTTATCCACTGGTGTGGTGCCAAAAACATTAAAACATGCTGCTGTTCAACCTCTCTTGAAAAAACCAAACCTTGGCCCCTCAGTCGTATCCAACTTCAGGCCTGTCTCCAGACTCCCATTTGTTTCTAAACTTCTGGAAAAAATAGTTGAGTCCCAGTTGAAGTGCTTCCTGGATGATCACGCTATCCTTCAGTTATTCCAATCTGGCTTTAATCCTCTCCACAGCACTGAAACTGCCCTACTGAAGGTTTTTAATGACATCTTCTTATCCACAGACACTGGTGATTCTGTGCTGCTTGTCCTATTGGACCTTAATCACTTCTTGGTCTGCTGCCTTCATACATCTCCTCCTACATGTCTTTGCGTGAGTGCAGCTACAGCGTGCGCTCTCAGGACATGATTACCTGCAGTGTTCCGTCAGTGAGGACTGAACTTGGAAAAAGGGCCTTCTCCTACTCTGCTCCTGCTTCATGGAATATCTTACAAAAAGATCTGAAGCTCTCGACCTTGACTTCTCTAAATGGTTTTCAGAATCTGTTGGAATCCTGGCAAAAACCAATGCAGATTTGTTCCTGTCTTTGATTTTATACGTCTACCTTATAATGTTTTGCTAGTTTTTTGATACTTTGTTAAAAGGAGGAATGTGTATATATGTATATATATAGTATATATATATATATATATATGTATATATATATATATATATATATATATGTATATATATGTGTATATATATATATATGTATATATATATATATATATATATATATATATATATATATATTTTTTTCTCTCTCTTTTGTTTTCTATTGTTTATTGTTTGATTGTTTATTGTTTAAGGAAATTCTACCATTGCTGTTCATTGTTCTTTAGTTTTAGCAGGTCGCTTTCGTAAATGAGCCCATGAGGTTCAAAAGATTTACCTGACTAAATAAAGGTTGAATGAATGAATTAATCCGCTTTCGACACCATCAACCATGAGATTCTCATTGCTAGGTTGGAGAAGTGGGTGGGCATCACAGGGTCAGCCCTCAGTTGGTTCAGATCCTACCTCTCTGACAGGTCCTATTGTGTTTCCATCAACAATTTTAATTCTGCAGTGGCGGCACTGAAATGGGTGTTCCGCAGGGGTCCATCCTGAGTCCTCTCTTTTTCTCCTTATACCTGCTGCCACTTGGTGCTATTTTCCGGAAACACAACATACCTTTCCACTTCTACGCCGATGACTGTCAAATTTACTTCCCCTAAGACACAATGGTACATGCTCTATTCAACCTCTGCTCGACTGCCTGGCTGACATCAGGGACTGGATGGCTTTAAATTTCTTAAGTTTCAATGAAAAGAAGTCTGAAGCCATGTTGTTCCCTCCCAACGACACAATCACGAACCACTGCATCGACCTTTCTGCTCTAGCCCTGTCTGAAAAACAAAAAGTCACAAATCTGGGAGTGATAATGGATCCTTCCATGAAACTCAACAGTCATGTAAACATGATCGTTAAATCCTGTTTTTTCCAGCTGAGGCGACTGTCTAAGCTGAAGCCCATATTATCCAAAAATAACCTGGAGACAGTAATTCATGCATTTATTACATCTAGGCTTGATTACTGCAATTCACTCCTGTTTGGTATCAGTCAGACCACCATTGCACGATTACAACTGGTCCAGAACGCAGCAGCCCGATTTTTAACCAGTACAGGCAAAAGAGAGCACATTACACCAGTCTTGGCCTCCCTGCACTGGCTACTGGTTCATCTTTGAATCCAGTTCAAAATTCTCCTGTATGTCTACAAATCACTGAACAGTCTCGCCCCCGCCTATCTCTCTGATTTGCCACAACTGTATATCCCACCACGTTCTCTGAGGTCAGCGGACCAGTTACTTCTCACAGTTCCAGGATCTCGTCTTAAACGCAGAGGACAGGACCTTCTCTGTAGCAGGACCAAGACTTTGGAACGAGTTACCTCTGCTTGTCAGACAGGCCCCCTCCTGCTCGGTTTTCAAATCCCGTTTAAAGACACAATACTATTCTGTTGCTTTCAACACCTGATGATCTGTGTTTGGTCATTATATTTATTATCTGCAACAATTAAATGTCTATACTGTATTCTGTTTTTTTTATTTTTTACTTCATTTTGTACGTTGCCTATGTGTTGCCTGTTGTTTGTTTGTACAGCGCTTTGGTTGGCCTTGTTGCTGTTTTAAGTGCTCTATAAATAAAATGGTATGGTGGGGGCGGGTTTGTGGGTCCCCACATCCACTATTGAACATTCTTATGGAGAAATCTTATACTGTAGTGACAAGCATGCTCACACAGGTGTTTAGATTCAGGTGTTTATCAGATACACATTCAGTTGGGTTGTGGTGGCCACTAAATACATCTTGTATTACCATGTACTGTATAAAATATTTTCTAATGATGTTACAAGTATCATTATACTGTATATGTTGTTTTGTTGTTGTGGTTTCTTGGTTTTGTCTTTTTCTCTCTGCAGGTCTAGAGGCAGACTTCAATGATGTTGATGTGTGTTCTCTTTATACCTCTCTCTCTCCTCTACTCCTATCACTTTCTTTTTCTTTTGCCCCTTCTCTCACTTTTCTAGCTTTATTTTCTTCTTTGTCTTTTCATCCCAGTGTCCATTGCATCTTAAACAAAATCAAAGCAAATTCTAATAAAGTTTTGTTCATACATCAAGTGGAACATTAAGGCCAGCCATAATGCTCTGCTTGTGAAAGTAAATCTGTTGGATATCACCTCGACACTCGGACAATAATTCTGAGTGCCACAATGCCCAACAGGACAAGAGTGGGGGTGGGGGGAAAGGAAAAAAAGAGTGATAATTGGAAGTATTGTTCGTCGATGCACGTTGTGAGCATACAACACTTTGGTGTGTTGCAAAAGAAAAGGTCACTTTTGACAAATAGGATGTCGAACCAAAGATGAATCTATGCTGGCCATTGGCTGCCCCCTGGCTCTGCCATCTTGCTTGGCGATGGCGGTGGATAAAATTGCTCCCTCTCCTCACCAGGATCATCACTCTGCGCTGCCTTAGACGAGCAACAACAAGAAAACTATTTCTGTTCTTACCCTGATGCATGCTCAATATAATATTTCTGTTCTTCTCCACAGTGTAACTCCTGCCCCTTGAGTATCTTGCACTTTACTCACGTTCCCTGTTCAGTTCCAATCCAGAAAAACACTCATCGTGAAAATTACAAACATTCACTGTTCAAATCCCTGAGTGACATCGCTAACATGCAGTGGCTTCTTTCTAACATTTACTCACTTGTCACACCCTCAGATAACTCCTCAGCAGGTTGAGGTTGGTTTCCTCTCATGGTGTTGAGAGGAAACCAACACTCAGTTCCTGCCATGTTCAAATGCTCCCCTTCAGAAAACGAACACAAGCCTCAGCTGTTGATTCAGGATCTTTGCCCACGTGTTGTTTGTGTTTAGTTACACACATTGTGGGGTCATAGGTCATCGATAACACCAGCACCTCTCTGAGAAGCGTCTCATCGGCGAGCAGCTTACCTCCCGCACCACCGTGGCCGGGCCCACCTCCCCTGCGTGGACCGTCCTGTGGATCCCACAGCGAACTGCCTCCTGTTAACATCCAGCAGAGAACACGTCAGCAAACAAAAAGAACAGCAAACATCTGGTTTTCACATCTGCAGTACCAAATATTTAAGGTTACAACATATTTTTGTTCTCACAGGAAATGAGTCTTGTTTTGATTTATTGCAATGAGAAAACTCCAACGTCATCTGCTTGATGTTTATAGAAATGTTTGAAACATTGATCATCACCCGCTGCCATGGGCAAAGGACAAGAATGTTTGCCTGTGTGTGTTTGTCTCATAGCAATTTTTTTCATAAACCACTGTAAATATTTTGATACAGTTTTAAGAAATCAGTGTTTGAATGTACATCTACAACTGATTAACTTTTAGAGTCAACCCAATTCTTGATGGTCACCACAACAGACATAAATATAAATAGCTATAGCTCAAATAAATTTAGAAATTTTGACCTTAAATTTGTTGTGGTTCTAACTGAGACTGATCCCCAACATTTGTTCTGAGTGCTAACAGATCGTGTCAGAATATTTCTTTAAATTTTGCCGTTAACTAGTTGGAATCAAAACTTGTTAGTAAAATCTCTCATGAACCACTGAACAGATTTTAATAAGATTTTCAGATTGTAATCTTTAGATGTACATTTCACTTTTAAATTAAGATTTGGAGCCAGTTCAATATGGTTACTGTAGCTAATCGACCTTAACGTCACAAAAACATTATCCTGTAACAAAGATGGAGCTGCAGTTTGTGGTGGTAGTGGCTGAACGTCACTCAGTCAGAAGACAAGAAACTACATCAAGACATTTTTAAAAGCAAAGTGGGTTTTGTGGCTCAGTACAAACTTAATTAGATATAAAGATGGATGAAGTTTAAAAAGTGGCCTGGTTTAGAGCTTTATTCACAGACAGCAGAGCCATATGAGCTCATAAAGCAGGACAGAATTGCATCAAAAAAGTTTGTTCTGTGAGTGAAAATCTGAGATCTGCATTCAAATGTACCTTTAATACGATTATAAAAGAATGGCAGAAGACTTGGATTAGGCCTGTTCGTAGTAGTACTTTTCCCACTTTCTTATAAACACTTCATATGTACTTAAACACTTTTAATAACATCAATAACATAACATAATATGTACATACAGTACAACGTAATAAGATTAATAACATCACTCATAATTTTAACAACATATAAAATTCTAAATGGGTACTCATCAATGATGTGTACTACAACTGTAGTACAACAGTACTGACAGCCACTACAGCTCTCCTGAAGGCACCCCTTCATCAGGGGGTGCAGTATCTGTGGCCTCAGATGTAACTTCTGTTTCTGCTGCAGGCGCAGGTGTAACTGATGTCTTTGTCCGAGTGATGAACATAGTTATGGGCAGTGGCGGAAATAGACTTTTATTGCTGGGGGGGCCGAGGGGGGGCCAAGGCTATCAGTAAGGGTTCCACTTACAGTGGAGGATTTTTTGGGAGCAGACTGCAGCCAACAAATAAACAATAATTTGTAAGACCAATCAAGCCTACTGCCATCCTTCCACATTAATGGAGAATTCTGCTAACGCTAGCGCGGACATCTGGAGGATGGAGCCAGCACGTTCAGCTAAGTTTGGGCAGTTCCCAGTGAGTCCACTTCATGGTCTATCCGACCCACCAGCAGAATCCCAGAAAGATGAGTGGTGCCCTCAACACTGACCCAGTAAGGAGCAGAAACTGATGACATGATGCAACTCTTGGTCTGGTTGTGCCATTTTTAGCTGAAGACACTTCATAAATCATTTCCTGGCTTGCAGTGATAATAACTGACTTTATTTGATCACATTAAATAACTTCTTTCAACCAAAATCCAAAGTAAACTATTTATTAAAATAGTCAAACTTTGTCTAAATTCATGTGTGTATAGAACTGAAATAATTCCTGCTTAAAAAGTTAACTTTGCCTTTAAATAGATGGTAAATGGTAAATGGAGCTTATTTATATAGCGCTTTCCAGCCCCCTGTGAGGAGCCCCAAAGCGCTTTACAATACCAGCCATCCACCCATTCATTCAGACATTCATACACCGGTAGTGGTAGCCTGCCTTGCAAGGCGCCATCCAGACCTACCGGGAGCAACTCGGGGTTAAGTGTCTTGCCCAGGGACACAACGACACATGGTGGGCGGATGCGGGATTCGAACCTCCAACCTTCCGATCAGGGGTCGACTGCCATTACCACTACACCACGGCCGCCCGATAGGACAATAGGAGAATTAAGCCTTGATTGATTCATTATTAATGTTTTGTTTATTACTTTAATTAACAGATTCTACTTCTGTGACTGATTCTGATCATTAAAGGGTGAATATATTGATTATTTTGTTGATGGCCAATAAACTGATCAGCTGGTGCCAAACTTTAATGAATAAAAAATAAATAAAACAAATGTAGTGAAGTTGAGATGTTAAAGGTGTCACACTTCTTCCTCCATCTCACCCTTCGTTATTGCTACAAGCTTCTACCCTGAGGCTGTTAGACTCATGATCCCTATCAGGATTATTACTGTGGAATTTTTTTTGCTGTAATGCCATTTGATTGTTATGTGCTGCTGACTAACCATGCTGCCGATCTCATGTTGCTGATTTATTTCCTGTTGCTATGTTCATTCATCCTCATCTGCTCACACAGACTCATGTTTGTGCTGCTGTTGTTTGGCACATTGTTTTGTACTAGTAGTGCTTAGTGTATTCTTAGTTTAGTGTATTCTTAGTGTATTTCTTAGTTCATATTTTAGATCTTATTACTGTTTATCTTTGCAATTTGTATTTTTGTTTGATGTAACTGGGACCCTGTGTACATAGGTTCATTCCACCTCATGTACCACATAGTATGAATGACAATAACGACACCTTGACCTTGAGAACTGATAGAACAAATGATCCTTCATAGCACCCTCAGCAAAAATGCTTAGCCCCACTTAGCACCTGCAGAAAAATATCTGTGGAGCCGCCACTGTTTTGATCTGTGATCTAAATATTTTTAAGTTTAGAAATCAAGTCTTTTTCTAAACAGTTTTAGTGTTTGACTTTGTCCACACTCATAAAACACACAATGAAGTAGAAAAAAAAGAAAAAAAAAAAGGGGGGGCCTGGGGGGGCCAATCAGATGACTGACATGCCACTGTTGATTGTATTTACCAAGTGCAACAAATGAAGCATCTGGGGGTCCCATTCATCAGCCACTCACTGAAGGTCTTTGGCCATTCTGACCATGGCTACATGATGATCAAGTGTTAGGCCAACCTCCTCCTCCTCTTCTCCATCCCATAGTTGATCTTGTTCAGCATGGCCTCCAGCATTGTCCATGAACAGAAGCACTTTGAAGGTGAGGTTTTTCTCTACCAGAGAAAGCTTAACATCCGGGACAAAGCACTGCTGGAACCAATCAGTCATGAGGAGTTTCAGTATTCAGGCCTTGAGTTGTACATCCAGTACACAGGCAACACTATCTTATTTTTGTTTCTTAGGGCCCTTGGGTTTTTTTTTACTTATAGATCAGTTACTCAATCTTTTCGGGTCTTAAAACTAGGGATGGGGCAGATCCGATCCAGTATCTGTATCGGTATCCGATACCAGCATAATTTAAATATCGGATATCGGATCCAACCTGCCGATATTTCCGATCCAGCTTCAAAGAGCACTTGTGTTCCATCATATTCTGTGACTACCGTCTTAACATTATGTGAGTTAAAACCAATGAAGACACTCTAGAGCCTTACAACAGGAAACTCACAAACTTTAACAGTATAGTCTTTATAGTATAGAAAACATTCCAAAATACACGTAACTTTATAGTCTCAGCACAAAAATTTCATTATACAGATTCACATACCTGAACAGTATCGGATCGGAAAATTATCGGTATCGGTAGATACCCAGTTCTTAAGTATCGGTATCGGATCGGAAGTGAGAAATGTCGATCGGTGCATCCCTACAAAACCAGGTGCTTCATCCTTCATCATAAAAGTGCAACATATTACAGCAAAATAAGCCCATCTCATCCATGTTAAAATCTTGTTCAGGCTTATCGCCCCCTTCTTCGATGATTGATTTGAACATGTTCACATACTCCTCAGTTCTGTTTCAGTCCACAGAGGCAGTTTCTCCAAACAAAGAAATGCTCTTGAATCCAAAGAGTCTGACATTTGTTAAACAGCTCTTGCTGGAACTGATTGAGGTTGCTCTGGTGGGAGAAGCATTCTGTCTCAACTTCTTCGTCTTCATCCTCGTCAAAGTCAGGTACGTCCATGCTTTCTGCAAAACTATCATAAAGTTTCTTGGCTTTTGTCTGGATGGTGTTGGTATCCAGAGAGTTCTTCTTCCTGCAGTCATTTATCCACAGGACCAATGCAGACTCCATCCTCACAGTGGCCTTATTGCTGAAAGTGAGCACCTTCTTTGCAGTCTTGTTCAAAGTTAATGTTGCCGTACACCTTATATTCTTCTCGTCTTGCTTTATGTAGCAAAGAGCAGATTAGTTGATCCCTTAATGGCAGCCTACAGCCACAACGCTTTTCCCTACCTTTAACATGTCGAGAAGTTCCACCTTTTCTTTGATGGTAAGCATCTTCCTCTGGCGCTTGGGTTCAATGCCAGATGTAGAAGGTACAGAACATTTAGGTGGCATTGAAGGGCTTGAAATAAGTTTGTACTTTTCGACAAATTTCACAAAAACACAACAGTGCAGAGCAAAAACTACGGGCAACGATAAGACGTCGATGTGAAGTAAACAACGAGAGATACTGAACATATGGGCAGAGTGCGGGAGAGCAAACAGACCAATGCTAAGGTCACTGAGCCAATCAGTGTCCAAGATACAGAACAGTGCCTTCCATGCCATCAGCCAATAGTGTGCCAGTAGTGGTGTACAGTATGTACATCAAGGGGTGCCGAAAAAAAATGATATTTTAAAGAATCTAGATTCTTAGCCCTGGCGATTCTGAATCGATACTAAAAGCCTCCAAATCGATTTTAAAATGTGTTTAATTTTATTTTTTTTCAGCTCCTACTCCTGAGTGCACTGCATATTACATTTGTGTCCGTTCGGCCGCCATAGGATTTTGCTGTCTAGGCCACCGTACAGCAAGCTAGTTAGCCAGCTCCTTTTATCTGAATGGAGCCTGGTAGCATGGAGGAGGGAGGACAGCGTGATTCAACCCGCTCCTTCATCTTTAAAAATCATTTCAGATCCTACAATGTTCTGGGGGAAGACAGAGCTTAACAAGAGAATGGCTGTTTGCAAGAAGTGTCAAATAAAATTACGGAACAGTATTTTGCAAATACAATAAAATGTGCAGAAGATGAAAGTGAAAGCAGCCGACCAGTGAAGTCTGCAACAAACTTCCACCTGATTCTCCAACAGCTGTGAAGATTTCCCTCTCCATCTCCTGCTACATCATAAAGGATTTACGAGCAGACAGCTCAGTGGAAGTTGAAGGGTTTATTTTTATTTTTAATACACTGGAAGCAACATACATTATTCCTTCGCGTAGATAAAGGTCCACACAGCTCCAGCATGAAACAAGAATAACGTGGGAGAAGTTCTGATGCAGTTGCACCTCAAATGTAACTGTTGTTTTCTCCTATTATACTAAAACTTATAAACAAGTTAAACTAAAAAGTTAATGTAATTTGTTTAAGAGACCAGATGAGACACTTCGACTGGAGCCAGTTCTAAATGATACAATTTATGGTTTATGTATTACAGTTCAGAAGAGTTTTTGTGTAAACTTGCACAGGTGTTGAAATTTTGTTAAAGATTTACTAAATATGAATCAATATGGTTGAAAAAACTGTGAAGTCTGTATTTTATGTTGAGTTAAAGGTTAATGCACTATGTTAGGCTGAAGTCTATGTTTACGACTAACCGACGGACCCTCCTCTCCAGAACCCCTGAATAGACCTTACCAGGGAGGCTTAAGAGTGTGATCCCCCTATAGTTGGAGCACACTCTACGGTCCCCCTTTTTGAATAGGGGAACCACCACCCCAGTCTGCCAATCCAAGGGAACTGCCCCCGATGTCCCCGCAATATTGCAGAGTCGCGTAAGCCAACACAACTCCACAACATCCAGAGCCCTAAGGACGTCCGGGTGAATCTAATCCACCCCGGCAGCCCTGCCATCGAGGAGCTTTTTAACCACCTCGGTGACATCAGCACCAGAGATTGGAGAGCCCGACCCAAAGTCCCCAGGCTCCGCTTCCTCAGTGGAAGACGTGCCAGTGGGATTGAGAAGGTCTTCGTAATATTTTGCCAACGACTTAGGCGTACCGCTCCCCCCAACCCCCCCCCCGAGACGCAGGATGGTGGACCAGAATACGGACGTCACTCTCCATGGCCTCTCCGAGCTCCTCCCACACCCAATTTTTTGCCTCAGCAACCACCCGAGCAACATGCCGTTTAGACTGCCGGTACCCATGAGCTGATTCTGGGATCCCACAGGCCAATAGGGCCCAATAGGACTCCTTCTTCAGCCTGACAGCATCCCTCACCGCCGGTGTCCACCACCGGTTCAAGGGTTGTCGCCATGACAGGCACCAACAACCTTGCGGCCACAGCTCCGATAAGCTGCCTTGACAATAGAGGCGCGGAACATGGCCCACTCGGACTCAATGTGCCCCGCTCCCTCGGAACATGTTCAAAGCTCTCCCGGAGGTGGGAGTTAAAGCTCTGTCTTACGGGAGACTCTGCCAGACGTTCCCAGCAGACCCTCACAATACATTTGGGTCTGCCAGGTCTGACCGGCATCCTCCCCCACCATCGGAGCCAACTCACCACCAGGTAGTGGTCAGTTGACAGCTCCGCCCCTCTCTTCACCCGAGTGTCCAGGACATGCGGCCGCAGATCAGATGAGACGACAACAAAGTCGATCATTGAACTGCGACCTAGGGTGTCCTGGTGCCAAGAGCACATATGGACACCCTTATGCCTGAACATGGTGTTCGTTATGGACAATCCATGACGAGCACAGAAGTCCAACAACAGAACACCACTCGGGTTCAGATCAGGGGGGCCGTTCCTCCCAACCACACCCCTCCAGGTCTCACTGTCATTGCCCACGTGAGCGTTGAAGTCCCCCAGTAGAACAAGGGAGTCCCCAGGAGGCGCACTCTCCAATACCCCCTCCAAGGACTCCAAAAAGGGTGGGTAATCTGAGCTGCCGTTTGGCGCATAGGCACAAACAACAGTCAGAGCCCGTCCCCCCACACGTAGGCGAAGGGAGGCTACCCTCTCGTTCACTGGGGTGAACCCCAACGTACAGGCACCAAGATGGGGGGCAACAAGTATGCCCACTCCTGCTCGGCGCCTCTCACCAGGGGCAACTCCAGAGTGGAAGAGTGTCCAACCCCTCTCAAGGAAACTGGTTCCAGAGCCAGAGCCATGCGTTGAGGTGAGTCCGACTATTTCTAGCCGGAACCTCTCAACCTCACACACTAGCTCAGGCTCCTTCCCCACCAGAGAGGTGACATTCCATGTCCCAATGGCCAGCTTCTGTAGCCGAGGATCAGACCGCCAGGGTCCCCGCCCTCGGCCACCACCCATCCCACATTGCACCCGACCCCTTTGGCCCCTCCCACAGGTGGTGAGCCCATGGGAAGTGGGACCCACGTCTCCTCTTTGGCTGTGCCCGGCCGGGCTCCATGGGTAAAAGCCCGGCCACCAGACTCTCGCCAGCGTGCCCCACCTCCGGGCCCGGCTCCAGAGTGGGGCCCTGGTGACCCACGTCCGGGCGAGGGAACATTGACTCCATTTAAAAAAGGCTTTCAATAAAGCAACAACTGGACTTTATTTGTTACAGAAAACGTTTCGCTTCCCATCTGGGGAGCTTTATCAATTCAATGAAGTAGGCTGTGAGAGAGTGAAGCTATAACCAGAGATTGGCTGGTTGGCTGGCTGGCTGGCTTGCCATCACATTATGGCTGGCTCTGCTGACCTCAACCCGGGATGTTGTAAATCAGTGGGCAAAATACTTCGAAGACCTCCTCAATCCCACTGGCATGTCTTCCACTGAGGAAACGGAGCCTGGGGACTTTGGGTCGGGCTCTCCAATCTCTGGTTGGATTTTATCATGTCCTGGATGACTGAGAATCTTCACCTATATTGACTCCATTTATTTTATTCATCATAAGGGGTCTTTGGGCTACACTTTGTCTGGTCCCTCACCTAGGACCTGTCAGCCTTGGGTGACCCTACTTGGGGCATGAATCCCCTGACAGCATAGCTCCTAGGATCATTGGGACACTCAAATCCCTCCACCACGGTAAGGTGGCAGCCCAGGGAGGAGCTGTCAGAAGTACAAAAAAAGATGAACCGGTAGCCAGTGCAGGGAGGCCAAGACAGGTGTAATGTGCTCTCTTTTGTCTGTACTGGTTAAAAATTGGGTTGCTGCAATGAATGAATCTGGGAGTGATAATGGATCCTTCCATGAAACTCAACAGCCATGTAAACATGATAGTTAAATCCTGTTTTTTCCAGCTGAGGCGATTGTCTAAGCTGAAGCCCATATTATCCAAAAATAACCTGGAGACAGTAATTCATGCATTTATTACATAGGCTTGATTACTGCAATTCACTCCTGTTTGGTATCAGTCAGACACCATTGCACAATTACAACTGGTTCAGAACGCAGCAGCCCGATTTTTAACCAGTACAGACAAAAAAGCCAAGATGGTGTAGTGGTAGGGCTTTTGACTTGGGACCCGAAGGACGAGGGTTCGCGCCCCGGCCACTACACACCTTGGGGTGTCTATGAGTGCACATCTAATTCTCCAGCTCCCCGAGCGCGACTACGCTGCTCGCTGCACCACCTGGTGGTGGTTGGGTTAAAGGCAGAAGACCAATTTTGTCTGTCAAGTATGGGAAACATACACAGATGACAAATGTGACAAATTATTATTATTATTATATTATTAAAAGAGCACATTACACCAGTCTTGGCCTCCCTGCACTGGTTCACCTTTGAATCCAGTTCAAAATTCTCCTGTATGTCTACAAATCGCTGAACAGTCTCGCCCCCGCCTATCTCTCTGATTTGATGCACCTGTATGTCCCACCATGTCTAGTCCAGTCTGTTGTCCAAGGCATTTAGACCTTGTAAATTTATATACATGTATTTATATTGTACTATATTATATTATACAAAGTATTAATGTATAATTACACAAATCAATATATATTTATATATTTATTTATATTTGTTTAATAACATTTATACCTTTGTACCTTTTAAATAGCACATTGTGCAGCACATTTACATTTGTTGTTGTCTTTGTGTGTTCAAACATTATCAGTTTGCTCATTTTGTGTAGGAACCCAAAAAAACAAACGGGACAAAAACACTGTTTCCTGTTGAAGAAACAGAACAAGTTGCTAGTCTGCTGAACTCGGTGACTGCTGAATTAGCAGATTTTAGCATTGGGCCAATGAAGATGTGCTGTTTGTTCAAGTTTAGCTGTAAGATCCTGGCAGGGTTTATGAAACCTGGACATGCTCACCTCGTAGGCCCTCCTGTGGTCTGGATAGGCTTTACAGTTGAGTGACTCATCTCCAGCCAGATCAATGGCCACCACACCATTGTGTCGATATTTCTTACACAGCTCCACAATGTCCATGGACCAGTCTGAAGAATGTAAAACTGAATGTTACAATAGAGTTTGGCCCTGAGGACTGAAACTAAAGCCAGATGATGTGAAGTCTGATTGTCGTGTCACAACACATCTGCATAAAACTGAGGCTATAAAAAGTCCATGAACACATGAATTAACATGCAGGCTGACAATAATCAGGAAAATCTTTTTTTTTTTTAGTACACTTCATCATGCTGTTAACGGAGTTTGTTTTTCCTGCCTTCAGTTAGCTGAGAAGACAAAATGTGCAGACTAAATGAAACCTCTACCAGCAGCTGTTTTTTTTTAGACAAGTTGAAGCAAAACATCTGATGCCGTTTCAAGCCTCCTTGGTGCAGGGCGTGGAGCTGTATGTGTTTTCATCTACTCTGCATAAAAAACAACACGTTAGTTGATCTAAATGTTGATTTTGTTTTCTGCACAGTTTGCACCTTAACATGTATCTACACTAAACTATCTTATTTAAAATATTTTGTAAGAAGTTTCCTGATGTACAGAAAAATTTGATTGCAGGCTATTCACTGTAGATATTTAATACTTCCATACAGGAATACACAACAGCATCTAAAATATCACATTCTCCTAAAGCACCACAACGGAAGACATGAGTATTAATATGTAATGGCAACTGTGTATTTTCCAACATTAGGTTAGAGAGAGGGTGGTGTGAGTTGTGCTGGTGCTCGTGTTTCCACAGTTCAGGTTACAGCTGCCAGCTCTCTGAGGCACTGCATGGCAACACTATGCTGCAAACACAAGTCAAAAACAGCTAGCAATAGTCAGAAATGCTAATAAAAATCAACTTTTCAAAAAAGAAATCTTGTGTACTGTTTTGTCAACAATGTGATTTGTTGATGGAGCTGTATTTCTGCTTTTCAGACATGTAACATATTGCGACGATAAAGATTTTTCCACAGTGTGAAGTTTTGTTCTTTCTGTCATCATTTTCTCCACTTTTTTGAGTCACATAACTCGTCACGTGGAACAGTGTTTGACATGGGACATGCAATTACTTTTTTTTTAAACTCATTCCTTTGGCAAACTCATCCTAATGTGCAACAATTCATGGTTTTCACTGTCACTTCTTACTGTCGGGATTCAACACAATCCTTACACTTTCCATCCAATTCTTCACACATTTTTTTAGATGGCACAGGTTAGGATGGCAGGTAGGTCCGTCCAGAACTTGCCCTTGCTTCTTTCTCAGAATGTGGATTTACATTTTCTACACGGGAATAAATGTGCTCCTGAAGGCAACATTTGCTGCTCTAAAATGTCAGCACACGTTTCTCCATCAAATCTGCAGTCACAGAAATGAAAAGGAGCTTTTCCATGACCTCTGATGTACACCCCATCACAGAAACTGACTGTAGGCTTGTCAGGGACAACAGTCTGCACACCCCTGTTTGTCTTCAGTCTGGAGCACACGCAGCTAAACTAGACCTCTGACAGGAATCTGGAACTTGAAGCTGGACCAGAACCAGCCTTGCTGGTCCCAAGACAAGTTGGAAGTCCCACCACCTCCATGTAAATACATCATGTTTTTCAGGTGCTGGGCTTTTGTGTAGTTCACACATTGTGTTCAAATATTTATTTTTCAAACATTTGTGACATCTTGGGCATCACAGAACTAATGTGCAGAGTCTAGTTCCAAAAACACAACATGGCAGCTCCCATAAACCAGTCCTACTGGTTTCTTTGTCACCAACAAGAGAAGGCAGGGACAGAGATTAGTATAATAATTTATATGTTGATGGTCCATCCCAGATCTCTTTGAGCCCAGAGACGTCAGCTGCACATTGTGCACACTAACATTTTAGGAGTCACTTGTGGGTGTGGATGTACATAACTCAGTATTGTAGAGATATTTCCTAAAAGACCATGGAGTTACTTTAGGAACTCTCTCTACAATACTGAGTTACTGTATGTACAGTACTATGTCTCATGGTTCTTTCTAGTGGGGGAATCACTGATGTTGATGCGGTGCTATCTGAGGGATCACAGGGTTCAGCTTGAGTTTGTGTTTTTAACTTTTACCTGCCAAAATCCCTCTAGATTCCTTGAAATGCTCAACAGCATATTAGACGGTCATGAATAATTATACAAATTCTAATAAATTAAAGGATTTTAAGTGGTTTAGTGATTTTATCATATATTTGTCTATAATCTGAAGAATTTCTGTCAATGCTGCTTAAAATCTCAGCTGTTTGTGTCAAAATGACTATAATTATTTTAACATAATCTGATTTTAATTTATATTTCTCAATCCGAACATCGCAGCATGATTAACATTTGATTTAATATCAGGTGCAAGTGGAACAAATGACAGTTCTGTTACCCTCAAACGTGTTGTTCTAAATGCTAAGTAGTAAACACCTCAATAAAACCATGAACTTAGGAAACATTATAGTTGTGAAACTTAAACTATTCACTTCATCTGAAAAGTGTGAACACAGTTAGTTTTCAACCCATACTGTCACTGTGTGGACTACAGCTTGTGTTGCACTTCCTCTTGTGCTGATCCAGTTTCTATCTGATGAGCAGGACTGGGTTTTGGGACAGACAGACGACAGCACATGCAGGAACTTTGTCTCACAAGCTTGTATGGAGGATGAACATTACTTGGCATGTGGCGCATGCAGCATAGAATGGACCTGGCTTTGATATTGAAGGCCCTCTCCCCCTCACTGAGGCCCTTGTTAACAAGACGCACCACCTCATCCGGGCTCAAGTCACCTCTGAGCAACAAATCAAAGAAACACATTTAATGTTAATACAGTATAGACATAGAACAACAAATGTTTGAGAAAAAGCCAGGTTGATTAAAAAAGTAAAACTTACTCTTTTTGGTTCCATTGAATAGGGTCCACTTTAGTGTTAGCTAGTAAGTGTGGACTGTATCGGACCTCCACATAGATGACTCCTTCCTTTGCTTTGTCTTCCACAAACTCATAGGCAATCCTCTTTATGGCCTCTCTGTTACCACTGCGAAAGAAACAAGGCATGAACAACTTTGCCCTCTGGCTCTGAAAACTTATCTCTGTTGTAAACTGTAAGACCATTAGCCTCAGATAATCACCTCCTAAACAGCAATGACTTTAAAAATGAGTGTAATAATGATATATGTAATATGGTATAAAGCTATATCTACATTTATAGAACTACTTAGTTGACTTGAACGTATCAACGCTGAAGGACAACACGTGTGTGTTTGTGTCTCATAGCAAAATATCTGAACAAGTAAACAAACTTTAATAAATCTAAAGTAATACTGAATGGACATAATTTAACTTTAACACAATAGCTTTGATTAACTTAACTTTTGGATTCAACCCATGTTAAGATGGCTGCCAGGGCCAAATGATCATATGACAATTGAATGAAACACAAAAATGTCAATAAATCAAACAGTTTAACAAATACAGGTATTGTGGTAGTAACCAAGACTACTGACCTGCATCACACCAGATCTGTGATTTACACTTTACCATTAAATATTAGAGTCAGCCACTTTGCCATTTACTATTACAGTCTATTCACTGTTAGCAAAATATCTTATGAAACACTCATATGATACACTAAATGTACATTTACAATTGATGAACTTTTGCAGTTCATCTAATCAACCTTAGCCAACACAAAATTGGATCTAACTCAGTCACTTTGACAGTTTTTGACATAAAACATGACAAGTTTATAGCTGAGATTCATTCACAACCTAATATTAGATTAAATCACACGTTACATGATTTTAATGCTTGATGAAAATGTCTATAACTCTCATGTCTCATTATCAGGTGATCTCAGTTTGAAACATGGGCATGAACGGTTGAATTTCTGCCACCACATTCCTTCAAGGAATTTTAGGCATTTAATTTGTGTGTAAGGTTTTTGACCTTTGGATTGAGTACATTTATATTTTCTGTCCTGTTAAGCACCTTGGTCAATGCAAGGCATCGTAGGAAGGTGCTATACAAATAAAGTTTATTATTATTATTATTACATTTTATCCTTCATATCTTTTTTAAAATTTATTTTAAACCTCTCCACTTCGTGTCATGTTACCTATCAAATATGTGTGTGTGTTGGTCGGTGTGGGTAATGACTAAATGGGGCGGCCGTGGCGTAGTGGTAATGGCAGTCGTCCCCCGATCGGAAGGTTGGAGGTTCGAATCCCGGTTCCCTACACCATGTGTCGTTGTGTCCCTGGGCAAGACACTTAACCCCGAGTTGCTCCCAGTAGGACTGGAAAGGCGCCTTGCATGGCAGTCTGCCGCTACCGGTGTATGAATGTGTGTATGAATGGGTGGATGGCTGGTATTGTAAAGCGCTTTGGGGCTCCTCACAGGGGGCTAGAAAGCGCTATATAAATAAGCTCCATTTACCATAAATGTTGTCTTGAGGAAGTCATCTGACAGAAGGTTTGAGCACTTCTGCAGATCTGTGTCTATCTGACTGTGGACATTTGTTTCCAACAGAACATCAACCAGTCCAGCTGCACAAATCCAACAAATCAGGTTTTACAGGTGTGGAGCTGAGTGTGATGTGAGTTGGACAGGTGTGGAGCTGAGTGTGATGTGAGTTGGACAGGTGTGGAGCTGAGTGTGATGTGAGTTGGACAGGTGTGGAGCTGAGTGTGATGTGAGTTGGACAGGTGTGGACCAACCTACAAGGTCTAAAGAGCCACATATAGTAAGAACTACAGAGCGGTCCTGTTGGTTCAAGGAACGTGTTTGAACTGACAGGAACTAGTTCAGTCAGATTTTGAGCATCACCTTGATTGCTTAGTTTTTGTAGACAAGTTTTAAAAAGTTTGATTACTACAAAGTTATATTACAAATTTAGATGCATACAT
>JBBPBX010017819.1:0-11896 GCA_038048925.1 Garcialebias charrua | reverse complement strand
ATATATGTATATATATGTGTATATATATATATATATATATATATGTGTGTGTGTGTGTGTGTGTGTGTGTGTGTGTGTATGAATGTTTCAGTGCAGTACTCTCAGATGACTTCTGTTGTGACTTGCTACTACATAAATAAACTGAATTGAATTAAATTAAATTAATTTACGTATCTAAGTGTCTTCTTAGAATTAAATTAATTTACGTATCTAAGTGTCTTCTTAGATTGATTGCCAAAATAATGTGGAGAACTCACATTAATTACTTACGAACAAAAATCTCAAAATCTATTGGAATACTATATAAAGTGAAGGAGTTATTTAATGACAAACCCCGGTTTTTGTTATATAATACATTAATTCTTCTTCATTTGATTTACTCTATTGAATTTTGGGGTAAAGCTTGTAAGACAATCACAAATCCGGTCTTTATTTTACAAAAAAGAGCTATAAGAATTATCACTAGAAAAGATTACACCCATCCATCACATATATTGGGGCACATATATATGGGGCAGCACGGTGGCACAACTGGTAGAGCTGCTGCCTCTCAGCGAGAAGGTTGCCGGTTCAAATCCCGGTCCGGGGCCTTTCTGGGTGGAGTTTGCATGTTCTCCCCGTGCATGCGTGGGTTTCCTCCGGGTACTCCGGTTTCCTCCCACAGACCAAAAAACATGCTTGTTAGGCTGATTGGTGACTCTAAATTGACCCTAGGTGTGAGTGTGAGAGTGGATGGTTGTTTGGTGTGAGTGAGACAGGTCCCTCTTGTAAATGAGTCCCCGTGACTCAACGAGGCTAGCCTGTATAAATAAAGGTTGAATGAATGAATGAATGAATATTGTTTTGTAAATTGAAAATTTTGAAATTCTATGAATTGGTTGATTATCACATTTTAATATTTATGTATAAGGCCCACAAAAACATATTACCTTCTAACATTCAAATTAACTTTGTTAAAAGAGAGAGTTATTATTTTTTAAAGGGAATAGAACTGTTTATGAAGCCACGGTTTCGAACCTGTTTGAAAGAGAGATGTACTTCAATCCAGGGTATAAGTTTATGGAATGGTTTAGAGGATGACTTTAAAAAAATCAGATCTCTGTGTATATTTAAGAGAAGGGTTAAAACTAGTTTTTTGAAAATATATGATCGTGTATAATTTAATTTAAAGAAACTGCTGTTTGAGCTGACGTATTTTTTTTAGTATTGCTTTTATTTTATATTATATTTTGTTTTAAATATTTTGAGGAAAAAAGGAGCAGACATTATAAGATTCATTCTTCTTCTGCTTCTTTTCATTTTGATTTGTGTATCAATTGTGTTTTTATTGTAAACATTTTTTTTTGTATTTTAAAATGAATAAATGATTAAATGAAAAAAAAAATGAAATGAAAAAAAGAAAAAAAATACAACATGCTCTCAATAAGACAGTGTTCCTGTTTGGTGTTTGAAAACCACACCCTCTGCTATGGAGTTGCGTTACATTTCCTAATCCTACTCTGGTTTTATGTACCAATACCATCAATCACAACCTGTCCCTAAACCCCTTTGGATCAATCATAACTGGGACTATGTGTGTGATAATAAACTAGACTTTTGCCTTTTCTGTAAACAGTCCTTTACTCTTTAGATCTCCTATGCCAGACTTTGCACTTTTCGTCATCACCATGTTAAGAAAAAAACCTTTAGGTAATTACATAACTTAAAGGTGATATATTAGCACTTACGCAATCACGGGCATGTACTCTTTGAATTTTTCCAAGAAACTTGTGAGTGTGCCAGGCTTATGAAGAATAATATTCTGTTTCAAGTCCTCAGCTGTTTTTGCTGGAAGATGGATGCCTCGTCTCCTAAAAGGAAGTACAATACAGAAGGGGATTAGTTAGAGGGCAGTGTTGAATCCTAATTAAGAAGTTTGTTTAATTTCAGTCCACAAATAAAAATGTTATTTTACATTGTTAACAAACAAAGGCAATCAAAGTTATTGTTAAACAAAAATATTAAATATTATTCAATAAAACCATAAAAATTCCCATTATGACATGTACTTTTAGTAAATGTAATCAACATATTTGATGGTACTTGACAAAATGTAATTTTTTTTTACTGATTTCTGAATTGGTGACTGTATGTTGTTTTTATGACTTTAAATTTTGCGTTTTTCTTTTGTAAAGCACTTTGGACTGCCTTGTTGCTGAAATGTGCTATATAAATAAACTTGAGTGATTGAACCTTGACAAGGACTAAATTTTAGACAAACTAACCAAAATTTTAAATCAAAGATTTGTGTTTGTTACATTTCTTTAAATAAATTCAGATTTGATTTGATGATTTTTCGGTACAATGGGATAAATCATTTTGACCTCTTTTGATATTTTTTTCTATTTTGTTGGACTTTTAACTCAACACCCCCAGTGTCTCTTTATATGCCAGAGAAACTCTGCCAGAAATGGGAGTTAAAACTTATCTGGATTTGAGTTTATAGCAAAACCTTACTCGCATATCCTCACCATAAACCTGTTGATATAATATTTTTGAACGTTGTCTGTAAGCCAACAGGAATAGGCTAAAGCCAACACATCCCTGTGTCTGTGTTACTTAATCACTTTACATAAAATTGTTCTGCTGAGCTGATATTGTGTGATTCTAAACCACACTAGGGAACAGCAACATACATATGAACAGCATCATCCTGCTGTCAGAACATACAGATTTAAAGCTTATATGAGAACAACAAGTCATGCTTGACTCATGTTTGTGCTGCTGTTGTTTGGCGTATTGTTTTGCACTATTAAGTGTTTAGCGTATTTCTTAGTTTGATCTATTTTCTAGTTTATATCTTACAAAGTAGATCCTTAGTACTGTTTTTTTTTTACAATTAATATTTTTGCTATTGTTGAAATAACTGGGACCCTGTATACACAATTTCGTTCCACCTCATGTATGACATGTGATGCAAATGACAATAAAGAACTTTGAACTTGAACTTGATAAACCTAATGTGAATATGTTAATGCTGTAATAAAATAAAAGTAAATAAACCTACTTGGCAACATCAAGAATAGTCTGCACCCTGATGGCTCCATCGAGGTGTACATGCAGCTCAACCTGTGGATGACAGAAGATTATGTAGCCAATCAGTCCAAGTTGTTTCCATACACAGACATATTGAAAGAATGTCTGAGACTGAAAGGAAAGAAACAAGTGATGTGGTTGTATTCAAAAATAGAGCTAAAGAGAGAGCATTTGTGGTGAAGTTTAAAGTTTTGACTTCAGCTCATCATGAGTAAAGAATGCATGATTGGGTGGTGTTCACTCGTAATGAAAAGGCCTGGGGTGCCACGGGGGCAATAAAGAAAATCCTGGCTCTGTTTCTTGAAATCTATCATTTATTTTGGCAGATGATGCAGATAAATCCTTTTCCATCTTTCCCCAGCTGAGAGCTTGACTTGGACATGTTACAAAGTTGAAAAACAGTAAATGAGCCTTTTTCTGACAAGAGCTGAAAAACTTCCAGATCCTGCTGTAGCTCTGCAGAACCTCAGATGAACTTGTAATCACTGCTTGACAAACAAGCCAAACATTTCCTAAGATCATACTGAAGAACAGATTTGAGATAAATGGTGTCAGTGAAGCTTTAATTTGTTCTTGTAGCAAAGAAAGCATAATCCTTGACACAATGAACAATTTCTGAGAGTTTAAAATAAAACCAATCCAGTTAATGAGATATTATGCTAACAGACAATTAAGGATGATGTGCAGCACTCAAGTTCTTCGTTGGGAATGATACGCATCTACCACTACACAAAATTTAACTTGGTATTTGTAAATTTGACAAAGCCGTAGTCATTAGACCACATGCCTGTCCGGTTTCACAGCCGGGCCATTAACCATTTCCCTGCCACATGTTTCACAGATGTTTACAACTCTGAAATTATAATTCAGCCCCCGGTATTTCTCTCCACCACTGAGGAGCTGACATCCCAGTTCAACTTTGTCTGTTTAAATGCTCTGGAACATGTTGCTCCTGTTAAATCTAAAAAATCAAAACTCAGAGCAGAACCTTGACTGAATGATGTCACCAAGACCGTTTGGCAGCAGTGCAGGAGGGCAGAGCGCAAATGGAGAAAAGACAGGCTGCAGGTCTCGTTTCAAATACTAAAAGAGAGTTGGCGCCATTGTCAGAAAGCAGTAAAAACTGCTAAATCTCAATAATTCTCTAATATCATTGCCTCAAACTCTCACAATCCACAAGTCCTGTTCTCCACCCTGAACTCTGTTCTCCACCTCACTGAACATCACCTCTGGAAGCCTCGACTGAGCTGTGCGTGAACTTCCTACATTTCTTTTTAGAAAATATAACGACCACGCGGGCACTCATTTCTCCTCCAACTCATGATCCATCCATCCCACCTCAATCGATTGCTGTATTTGACCATTTTGAACCGATCTCTTTGTCTTCTCTAGAGCAGGTCATGTGCACCCTGAAACCATCTGGTTTCCCCCTTTGATGTGGTCCCCCCTCAGCTAATAAAGGAGGTTTTTCCTACTCTAGGTTCTTCCATTCTTTGCTAATGTGAATAGCAGTTTATCCATTGGCGTGGTGTCAAAACATAAAAACGTGCTGCTGTTCAACCTCTCCTGAAAAAACCAAACCTTGGCCCCTGAGTCGTATCCAACTTCAAGCCTGTCTGCAGGCTCCCATTTATTTCTAAACTTCTGGAAAAAATAGTTGAGTCCCAGTTGAAGTCCTTCCTGGATGATCACGCTATCCTTGAGTTATTCCAATCTGGCTTTAAACCTCCCCATAGCACTGAAACTGCCCTACTGAAGGTTTTTAATGACATCTTCTTATCCACAGACACTGGTGATTCTGTGCTGCTTGTCCTATTGGACCTTTCATCCGCCTTTGACACCATTGACCATGAGATCCTCATTGCTAGGTTGGAGCAGTGGGTGGGCATCACAGGGTCTGCCCTTAATTGGTTCAGATCCTACCTAACTGACAGATCCTTTTGTGTTTCCATCAAATGTTTTAGTTCTGCAGCAGCAGCACTTAAATGGGGAGTTCCGCAGGGGTCCATCCTAGGTCCTCTCTTTATACTTGCTGCCACTTGGTGCTATTTTTCAGAAACACTACACACCTTTTCACTTCTATGCCGATGACTGTCAAATTTACTTCCCCCTAAGGCACAATGGTACATGCTCTATTCAACCTCTGCTCGACTGCCTGGCTGACATCAGGGACTGGATGGCTTTAAATTTCTTAAGTTTCAATGAAAAGAAGTCTGAAGCCATGTTGTTCCCTCCCAACGACAACAGACAAAATGTGATTCTGAAGACTCTTATGGACAGAAAAAACAACAAGCTCAGTGTCACTTGCCCAGACATGAGTTACCGGGGCCCCACCCTAGTGCCACATCTGGGGGAGGGGCTCATCAGTGAGCGCCTGGTGACAGGGTCTCTTCCCATGGGGCCTGGTCAAGCTCAGCTCGAATGAGCAACATGGGTTTGCCTTCCTGTGGGCCCATGACCTGCAAGAGGGGCCATACAAGTCAGGTGCATGACTCCATGGGATGCGGCTGAAGACGGGGGCCTTGGCACTCTGATCCAGGCTCAATAAAGCTGGCTCTTGGAACATAGAATGTAACCACTCTGGCAGGGAAGAAGCCTTAGCTTGTGTGTGAGGTTGAGAGGTACCAAATCAATATAGTTGGGCTCACTTTGACACAGCATGGAATCCAGAACCAATCTCCTTGAGAGAGGTTGGACCTTATTCCACTGTGGAGTTGCTCACGGTGAGAGGAACCGAGCTGGTGTGGGTCTACTCTTACTCCTTCGACATGGTGCCTATATGTTGGAGTTTTCCCTAGTAGATGAGAGGGTAGCTTTCTTGCGCTTTCGGGTGGGGGGACAGGCTTGGACGGTTGTTTGTGCCTATGCACCAAATGGCAGTTCAGAGTATCCAGCCTTCTTGAGTCCTTGACATGGGTGCTAGAAGGTGCATCAGTGGAGCAACAACACCACCAGCCTGATCAAGAAAGGTCATCAGAGACTCTACTTCCTCAGACGGCTGAGACGTGCTGGTCTGAGCAGCCCAGTTCTCACCTCCTTCTACAGGTGTGCAGTGGAGAGCATCCTGTGCTCCAGCATCAACGTGTGGCATGGAGGCTGCACAGTTGCAGAGAGGAAAGCTCTACAGAGAGTGGTGAAGGCTGCACAGAAGTCTGTTGGAGTCAGTCTCCCCACCATCACAGACATTTACACCTCCAGATGCAGGAAAAGAGCCACCTGCATCATGAAAGACCTCACTCACCCAGCACACTCACTCTTTGCCCCACTCCCCTCAGGACGGAGGTTGAGGAGCATCAAATGTAGAACCACTAGACTGAGGAACAGCTTCTACCCTGAGGCTGTTAGACTCATGAATAAATAAATAATAAGAATAAACACTGCAAAATATCACATCATGCTGATGCTGATCTGTTTTCTTGTTGCTGTGTTCATCTGTGACCATCTGCTCATACAGACTCATGTTCGTGCTGCTGTTTATAATGATGTTTTTCCACTACATTAGGGCTTAGTGTATTACTAGTTGATGTTTCTCTTAGTTAATTCTAGATGTTATTACTGTTTTTCTCTTGCATTTGTTGTTGGATGTAACTGGGACCCCGTGTACATAATCTCGTTTTCATCACATGTACCACATGCGGTGCAAATGACAATAAAGACTCTCTGACTCTGAACTCTTTTATTCTGCTGGGGACCTTCAGTGCCCATGTGAGTAATGACAATGTGACTTGGAGGACAATGACTGGGAGGAATGGCTTCTCTGATCTGAAACCAAGTTGTGTTCTGTTATTGGACTTCTTTGCTAATCATGGTTTTTCCAACATGAACACCATGTTCGAACCTAAGGGTGTTCATAAGTGATCTTGGCACAAGGACACCCTAGGCCATAGATTGATGATTGACTTTGTAATTGTGTCAACTAATTTGAAACTGTTTGTTTTGGACACTTGGTTGAAGAGATGAATTGACCTGTCAATTGATCACCATCTGGTAGTGAGTTGGATCAGATGGTGGGGGAAGATGCTGGACAGACCCTTCCATCCATCCATCCATCCATCCATTATCTTCCGCTTGTTCCAAAGTCAGGTTGCTAGGGCAGCAGCTTAAGCCGGGAGCCCAGACATCTCTTTCCAAAGCCACCTCTTCTGGGAGGATTCCAAGGCATTTCCAGGCCAACCGAGAAACATAGTCTCTCCAGCATGTCCTGGGTCTTCCCCAGGGGTCTCCTCCAATTCAAACATGCCCAAAGCCCCTCCCCAAGGAAGTGCCAAGGGAGCATCCTTACCAGATGCCCGGACCAGCTCAACTGGCTCCTTTCAATGTAGAGGAACACTGGTTCTACTCAGAGTCTCTCCTGGATAACTGAACTTCTCACCTTACCTCTAAGGGAAAGTCCAACTACCCTGCGGAGAAAACTAATTTCAACCACCTGTATCCACCATCTCATCAGACGGCTGAGACGAGCTGGTCTGAGTAGCCCAGTCCTCACCTCCTTCTACAGGTGTGCAGTGGAGAGCATCCTGTGCTCCAGCATCAACGTGTGGCACGGGGGCTGCACAGTTGCAGAAAGAAAAGCTCTGCAGAGAGTGGTGAAGGCTGCACAGAGGTCTGTTGGAGTCAGTCTCCCCACCATCACAGACATTTACACTTCGAGATGCAGGAAAAGAGCCACCTGCATCATGAAAGACCCCACTCACCCAGCACACACACTCTTTGCCCCACTCCCCTCAGGACGGAGGTTGAGGAGCATCAAATGTAGAACCACTAGACTGAGGAACAGCTTCTACCCTGAGGCTGTTAGACTCATGAATAAATAAATAATAAGAATAATCACTGTGAAATATCACATCATGCTGATGCTGATCTGTTTTCTTGTTGCTGTGTTCATCTGTGACCATCTGCTCATAAAGACTCATGTTCGTGCTGCTGTTTGTAATGATGTTTTTCTATTACTCTAGGGCTTAGTGTATTTCTAGTTGGATGTTTTTCTTAGTTCATATCCTAGATGTTATTACTGTTTTTCTCTTACATTTTGTTGTTGGATGTAACTGGGACCCTGTGTACATAATCTCATTTCATCACATGTACCACATGCGGTACAAATTACAATAAAGACTCTCTGACTCTGATTTCTGTCATTACTCGGAGCTCATAACCATAGGTGAGGGTAGGAACATAGACTGAACGGTATACAGAGAGCTTTGCCTTACAGCTCAGCTTCCTCTTCACCAGAAGGGACCAGTACAGGGTCCGTAATACTGCAGATGATGCACCAATCTATCTGTCAGTCGCACATTTCATTCTTCCCTCACTCGAGAACAGAACCCCAAGATACTTGAACTCCTCCACTTGAGGCAGAACCTCAGCCTTGACCTAAAGAGAGCAATTCACCCTTTTCTGGCTGAGGACCATGGCCTCAGAGTTGCATGTGCTTATTCTCATCCTAACTGCTTTACACTCGGCTGGGAACTGTTCCAGTGAGAGCTGAAGATCACGGCATGATGATGCCAATAGGGTCACATTCTCTGAAAAAAGCATAGATGGATTTCTGAGGACACGAAACCAGAATCCCTGCACCCCTGGCTGCACCCAGAAATTCTGTCCATAAAAGTTATGAACATAATCAATGAAAATGGGCAGCCCTAGGCAGAGTCCAACTCCCACCTTGAAGGGGTCCGACTTACTACTGGCAATGTAAACCAAACTCTCTCACTGCTTGGATAGGGATCAAATAGCCTGTAAAAACGGGCCCCAAATCCCATACTCACAGAGCACCCCAACAGTGTACCCTGAGGAACACGGTCAAATACCTTTTCCAAGTCCACAAAACACATGTAGAATGGATGGGCAAACTTCCATGACCCCTTGAGGACCCTAGTGAGGTTAAAGAGCTGGTCCAGTGTTCCACGGCCAGGACGGAACTCACATTGATCCTCCTGGATCTGAGGTTCGACCAACGATTGTACTCACTTCTCCAGTACCACTGAATAGACCTTAGCAGGGAGACTGAGTAAATGATAAATGGACTGCACTTATGTAGCACTTTTCTATCTTATCAAGATACTCAAAGGGCTTTACACTACAATTTGTCCCCTTATTTACCCATTCATACAACACTCTGCTAGATCTGTACAAAGAATAATCAGTGCATTATCCCACTCATACACTGATTGGACACACATAAGAGGCAATGAGGGGTTCAGTGTCTTGCCCAGGGACACTTCAGCATGTGACTGCTCATGGAATTGAACCCCCAACTCTTGCATTAGAGGCCAACTGCTTTGACCACTCAGCCACAGCCACCTATAAAGTAATGCCCCGGTAATTAGAGCACACCCTCCGGTCCCCCTTTTTGAAGAAGGGAACCACCACCCCAGTCTACCAATCCAAAGGCGCTTCCCCCGATGTCGATGCAATGTTGCAAAGATGTGTCAACCAAGACAGTCCTACAACATCCAGAGCCTTAAGGGTGAATATCAACACCCCCCCCCCCCCATAGCCCTGCTGCCACGTAGCATTTTAACAACTTCGATGACCTCAGTCACAGTTATGGCCAGACCAAATCCAAAGTCCCGTGACTCCGCTTCTTCAATCGAAGATATGCCAGTGGAATTAAGAAGGTCCGGGAAGTATTATTTCCACCTCCCAACAACATCACTGTTTGAGGTCAACAGTACCCCACCTTCACTGAACACAGTGTTAGTAAAGTGCTGCTTTCCCCTCCTCAGCTGCCTGATGTTTGCCAGAATCTCCTCAAAGCTGACCAATAGTCTTTATGCAAGGCCTCAACAAACTCCTCCCACATTCGAGCTTTTGCCTCAGCTACTGCCAAGGCTGCAGACCACTTGTTCTTCCGGTACTCCTCAGCTGCTTCTGGAGACCCACGGGCCAATAACACTGATAGGACTCTGTCTTCAGCTTGGCAGCTTCCCTAACCCAGGGTGTCCACCACCAAGTTCTTGGATGGCCACCATGAGAAGTACCGACCTTCAAGGTAGCTGCACTCTCTCTTAGAGATAGGGTGAGAAGTTCAGTTATCCAGGAAAGACTTGGACTATAACTGCTGCTCCTCCACATTGAGAAGAGCCAGTTGAAGTGGTTCAGGCATCTGGTAGGATGCTCCCATGGCACCTCCATAGGTGCTTCTCGCATGTCTGACTGGGAGGAAACCCGGGGAAGACCCAGGGCACGCTGGAGAAACTATGTTTCTCGGTTGGTCTGGGAATGTCTTGGAGTCCTCCCAGAAAAGCTGGAAGAGGTGGCTGTGGAGAAGAAAAAAAATCATTTTTTTTCCCTCCAAACTAAAATCTTTAATGTGTGAAAATAAACTGTTTTGAGTTACTTTTTTGTGTGCCTTGGCTTACACAAAAGCTCTTGGAGTGTCACAGCTGTTTCCAGAGACAGAAAAACTGTTTGACTTGTCTACAAGCTGAGGATATCCTGAACTCACAGCAGTTCCGATGGTTCATTGAGGTACATTATATAATCCTCTAGAGATGACAAGCTGTAGACTCTTTCTAAGATCAACTCTGAAATTGTTGCACAAAACCATGGACTCCGAAAGAAAGATCCCATGAAGTGAAGAAACTGTTCTGGACTGACTTCCAGTTCTGACTCATGTGAATTGTGAAGCAACGTTTGACCTCCTGTCATACTGTCTTTTTTCTTTATGGGCATGTTTGTTATAAGTAATGGGATCCATTTGGGCCATGCTGAAGCAGATGCTCTGAAAGCAAGCGATTTGATAAGTTTCGCTGGAATATTTCACTGCTCAGATGAAGTGAAAACATAAATTCTGAAATTATCAGACTGGTCATCGGTAAACAATTCACAAACACCATCTTACAGAATTGTGACACTAACATTATCTTTCTCGGAAAATGCTTTGCCCATCTGGGAATGTGGTCATTTGTCTGTTCCATTAGCAAAATATCTCATGATGGTGTCTCTTGAAAATGAGTTCTAGTGACTCAATGAGACTGCCTGTATAACTAAAGGGTAAATGAAAAAAAAAAAGAAACTTTCAATCATAATTATGGGCTGATATATACACCTGATTAACTTTTGAAACGACTAAAGATGGCTGCCACAACTAAGCAATGACTGCAACTCTGTCAATTTTAGAGATATTGATTTAAAACATGGTGTGGTAGTAGCTGACACTGATACTCAACATATGCTTTGAGCACTTCACACAAGCTCAGTGCTTAAAACTTCAGCATTACTCTATCTTTTTGCAAAACACCTCATGACCCAATGGATGATTTCTAATGAAACTTTAAGAAAATAATTAATAGATGTTCACCTACAATACAAAAACAGCTCTTGAACTAAACCTCGTGTGACGGTGGCTGACAGTCTCAACTCCAAGTGCTAACCTAACTATCATGTGATTTACTGGAATACCACAAGTCTCCCAATATAAGGTAAATGGTAAATGGACTGTACTTATACAGCGCCTTTCTATCTTGTCAATACACTCAAAGCTCTTTACAACACAATCTGTGCCTTCATTTACCCATTCATACAACACTCTACTAGATCTTTACAAAGACTAATCAGGGCTTTAGATCACATTCATACACCGATAGGACACACATCGGAAGTAATGAGGTGTTCAGTGTCTTGCCCAGGGACACTTCAGCATGTGACTGTGGGTGGAATCGAACCCCTAACTCTTACATTGGATGACGACTGTGACTGTGGATGAGCAGTTAGAGCAGTCGTCCTCAAATGCAAGAGTTGGGGGTTTGATTCCACCAGCAGTCACACACTGAAGTGTCCCTGTGCAAGACACTGAACCCCTCATTGCCTCTCTAATGGT
>JBBPBX010017818.1:7786-17963 GCA_038048925.1 Garcialebias charrua | reverse complement strand
TCCCACACACCCACTACACAGCTGCTTCAGACTGCTGCCATCAGGGAGGAGACTGAGGAGTCTCCAGGCTCGAACCAGCAGACTGAGAGACAGCTCTGTTCATCAGGCAGTCAGAATGCTAAACACTCTGCCTGCTCTGCCCCCCTCCCATTTGAACTGCCTTAACACTAAAACTTTCTCACACATTATCACTCAACACAAAGTTTTTAACACTAGACTCTGTGTCATCAAACGGGTTTTCACTAAACTCTCGGTCATGTGCTCATACAGTTTGCACTACTTCTCATACTTGCACTAATGTCTGTATTACATCACTGCCTATAATCATAATACTGTTTACATTCTCTGTTTACATTTATTAATACTGTTTACTTTTATTACTACTGCTTACATGTAATTACTACTGTTTACATTTATTTACACTACTCTAATATCTACACCACTGCTGGTACATATACAGTGTGCTCTGAACGGTCTTATTTAGGGATGCCCAATGTGCCTTACTGCATATGCCACTTTTTGCCTCTATAACAACATCAACTACTACCTCATACATATACTGTGTACATTGACTCATACGCTGCTTTGCCACTTTGCAAATGTCAATGCTAGAAACCTTTAGTTTATTTTAGTTATACTTTTTATACTCTTTTTTTTATACTAGTATGCAAAAACTCAGGACAATATTATGTTCATTAAATGTTTAATGTTTTAGTTTTAGAGTTGGTGTAAATTTTCATACTCTTATACCACTATGCAAAAAACTCAGGACAGTGTTAGTTTTACTATTTTATGCTTATGTCTATTATTATATGTTTCAGTGTTTCAATGTTTAGATGTTTACTGTTGCACCGAGGGACTGAGAGAAACGCAATTTCGGTCCTGTGTATGTCCTGTACTGTACATATTGCAGATCTGACAATAAAGTTGACTTTGACTTTTGACTTTGACTTTGACAACAGATACAAGCTCATGAGTGGATGTTTATTTAATCCACTTCTTTGATATGCTTCAGCTACTTTTACTTGTTTTATTGTTTTTCACTTTATTGTTTTTCACTTAAATATATGAACGGGAAAAACTGGGTTTCTGCAATAGTGTGAACGCTGAGCTCAGCGTTCACACTATTGCAGAAAATGTTCACAAATTCATTTCAGCACTATTGCTTGCTGAATGAATTTGTGAACATTTGTCAAAGAAGCTGAAACAAAGTTGGTAATGCTGAAAGTAGCAGAAAATTAGGTAAAAGTTAAAAGAATCAAACTGCTTTTAACAGTGCAAAATAGCACAACGCTAACTAAAAGTAGCAAAACACCACCTATAATTGTAGCATTAGGCAAGTGAACAGCCAAAAGGTATCAAAAGGCTAGTTAAACGCTAAATGTAACAAGACACAATATAAATGTAATCAAATGCTAGCTAAAATCAGCCAAAGCTTAGCTACTCTAAAGCCTGAAAGTACCAGACTTGTAGCCAATAGCTAAAAGTAACAAAATGTTGAACGGGTGGTAAAGCTGAAGCAGAACACCAGCTAAAAGCTAAATCTAAATGCTTCCAAATCCCAAATAGCAAAATATTAAGTAACAACACAAAAGTATAAGTGTGGCAATTTTAGTAGGTGCATAGCTAAAATCAGAAAAACACTATTTAAAATATGTTTGTAAATGGCTAGCTAATAGTATCAAAATGCTTGTTAAAGCTAAAAGAAGTAAATTGCTGGCTATAAGCTACAATTAGTAAAAGGTTGGCTGATAATAAATTGAAAGTATCAAAAGGCTTTTTAGAATAAGTAAAAATGTAGGTATGTGTATCAAAATGCTATTCATCAAAAGAGTAGCTAAAAGTAGCAGAACATTCGCTAAAAGCTAAAAGTAGCGTGTTCAGAGAAAAACAACAAGTGCTGTAACATATATTTTTTTTAAAGAACCATGTTTTTGACATAAATTGTTATAAAAATCTATTTCTATGGGGAAATAGTTGTAAATAATGAAGTTAATTCTCAATAGTCCAGGTATCAAATCCGCTCATTCTCAATCAGTTCATCTGGACAGTTTCTTTTTAGTAGAAACGTTTCACCCTCACTCCAGAGGGCTTCGTCAGTCAGAGTAGTCCAAAGCAAACTGAAGCTACCCCACCAAGTAAACAACTTAAGTGGACCAACCAGTTTGCTGTAGCCAAGATGGTTTCTGGGGGCTTGTCCCTCGTCGACTCCTCCCAGGCAGGCAGACATGTCCAAAGTTGTTTACTTGGTGGGGTAGCTTCAGTTTGCTTTGGACTACTCTGACTGACGAAGCCCTCTGGAGTGAGGGTGAAACGTTTCTACTAAAAAGAAACTGTCCAGATGAACTGATTGAGAATGAGCGGATTCAAATAATGTTGCATATTTTAAAAAAAAAAAAAAAAAAAAAAACTTTACAAAAGACAAAAGTCATAGGACCCATTTTCTAAATGAGGTGATCGTTTTGATGTACTGTACAAATTTGT
Source organism: Garcialebias charrua (assembly GCA_038048925.1). NCBI lineage: Eukaryota > Metazoa > Chordata > Actinopteri > Cyprinodontiformes > Rivulidae > Garcialebias > Garcialebias charrua. The sequence continues at coordinate 15,479 of JBBPBX010017818.1, read as the reverse complement.
AAAATAGCACAAGTTATGCAGACGTAGTTAAACGTGTTAAAGTTATAGTGTTTATTTTTCATTTGTAGCCTCTGAGAAGCAAATGATTTTACTTTCACTCAGCCTTTTTGAAACGGTCAAATAAAAACAGTAAATACAAATAAAGTTGTCCAGTCATGCACATAAATATCATAGTTCAAGGTTCTTTATTGTCATTCACATCAAATGATGTGGTACATGAGGTGGAACAAAATTGTGCACTCCAAAAGGGTTACACCCCAAAATAGCAAAATTATAAAGTATAAAAAGAAACGGTATACAGTATAAGGATATAAGATATATGCTAAGATATATGTTAAACAAATGCTAAGCAGCAGGAGTCTCTATGAGCTTTCTTGATCAGGCTGGTGGTGTTGCCCCAGCTGAGGTTGTCATTCAGGTGAACACCCAAGTACCAGTACTTGTAGCTGAATACCATTTCCACTGCAGATGCTCCTGGGGGGAGGTGTGTTTGCTCCGTCTGAAATCCACACTCATCTCCTTTGTCTTTTTCACATTGATGTGGAGGTTGTTCTTCCTGCACCAGCTCTCCAGGTGTTCCACCTCCTGCCTCTAGCTGGACTCATCGTTGTTTGTGATGCATCCCACCACCGCTGTATCATCTGCAAACTTTACAATGTGACAGCCTGGATGAGTAGGTGCACAGTCAGACATGAGCAGAGTGAACAGAAGAGGGCTCAACACACAGCCCTGAGGGAAGCCAGTGCTGAGGGTTATGGTGGAAGAGGAGAAGTTGTGGCTCCTCACAGACTGTGGTTTGTTTGTTAAGAAATCCAGGACCCAGTTGCATACGGAGGGGCATCATGGCAGTGGGTAATGCAATGTAATCTAATATTGATGCTTTCCTCCTTTGTCTCTTGTTTAGACCTATCTGATGATGTTTCATCACCCTTTAGAAGAGATGATGTGTCTGACCAGCAGGTTAAAACTAAACTCCATCAACATCACTTCCATACACCATGACACGTTTTCTAATGGAGCTCAAGATCCAGCCAAGAGCTTCTGCAATCAATTTTAAGTAGAACCATGCAGATTATTTTTAATTTCTGTAAAGTTAAGAGGTTGAGTTGCAACAAAATCCCAGCATGGGAGATCAGTACTGCCAACATAAACTCTTACAACAAATATAAATTATGGTACAAATATTGATTTTGTTATGTTTAAACAGTTTCACACACAAGCACATAAAACTGCAGTAACATTTTCATTTTCTGTCTGTCGAGGGCACTGAAGCAGAAGGCATGAAACACATGAGCAGGTGTGTGCGTGTGTGTGTGGGGGGGTGTAGCGGAAGCGAGTGGGCTACGATGGAAAAAGGCAGGTGGGGTACACAGTTTCTCAACTTCATCTCAAAGACATAAACGGAACCTCTCAGCATCGCTTCAGTCCAACACAGTTGCTCGTCTATGTGTTGCAACACTTTCTTTTTCTTCTAAATGTGAAAATAAAATATATGACATCTAGCTTCTAGTTGGTCTCACGTTGAGCTGCTTTTCCCCACAGTTGTTTTTTGCACACAGTTTTTTAACCACTCTCAGACACAGATAAAATCCCACAGTAGGCAGGGTCGCTCAGAAACCTACAGAGGGGATTTCCATATTTAGTGTTTGCACTCAATATACAGTATTTAGCTTTGGATTTAGTTTGGCTTGTTGCTGCTTTAGGATTAAAATAAATCAAACTGGAAATGTATAGCAGCATGCATGTGTAGCAGTGTACTACTATTACTTTGTACAGTATTAATATGAGACTAATCACCTTTAAATACAAGCTAAGCACTACAAAAGAGACTGATTTTCTAAGTCAGATTAATTAAAATCTATTTATGTTTTTGTGTGTGTTTTGGGCCTTTATGTACTCATTAAGGGCATTAAACCAGGTTCTAAAATGATGTAAATCTAACTTTAAATGTACTTAAACAAATCAATCCCACCATTTTGGTGTTTATTAAACAGAAATACAACCAAAGCTGTCTGGGGAAAACCACAGCATTTGTTGGGTTGTATCAAAGTCCTTTGACTGGGCCATTTCTGCACCTTCATACAGATCTTTCTCACACATTACCACACAACACAAAGATTTTAACACTGGACTCTGTGTCATCAAACGGGTTATTCACTAAACTCTCAGTCATGTACTCATTCAGTTTGCACTACTTCTCATATTTGCACTAATGTTTGTATTACATCACTGCCTATAGTCATACTACTGTTTACATTCACTGTTTACATACTACTGTTTACATTCACTGTTTACATTTATTAATACTGTTTACATTTATTACTACTGTTTACATTTATTACTACTGTTTACATTTACACTACTTTTATATCTACACTACTGCTGATACATATACAGTATTCTCTGACCAGCCTTATTTAAGGATGCCCAATGTGCCTTACTGCATATGCCACTTTGCCTCTATACCAACATCAACTACTACCTCATACATATACTGTGTACATTAACTCATATGCTGCTTTGCCACTCTTTGCAAATGTCAATGCTAGAACCTTCAGTTTATTTTATAGATATACTTTTTATACTTTTTTATACTACTATGCAAAAACTCAGGACAGTATTACACTTTTATTATTTCATTTTATGCTTATGTTTATTAAATGTTTCAGTGTTTTAGTGTTTAAATGGTTACTGTTGCACCGAGGGACTGAGAGAAACGCAATTTCAATCCTGTGTATGTCCTGTACATATTGCAGTTCTGACAATAAAGTTGACTTTGACTTTGATCTGTCAGGTTTGCTGCTGTGTTTGGGCTCATCGTTCTGTTGCATCATGACGCAGTTTGCTCCAAGCTTCAGTCTGTGGTCGGCTGGATGGAGCCAAGGTCCAGTGGCTGGAAAACAAGCCCATATCATCAGCCCCTCACCTCCGATCTTCACTGCTGGTATGAGATGTTTTTTGTGGTTTTTGCCAAAGTACTTTATGAGTAAACATGAAAAATATGTTGTTCCAAGCTCTCAGTGCCTCGTTCATTTCATTTTTTTCATTTCACCTTTATTAAACCAGGCATAAACACTAAGAACAAATTCTTATTTACATGCTGGCCTGGCAGTACCAACCGGTAATTGTAGGGTCAAGGGAAGGGAAACATTACAGTCAGGCAAAACAATAAAAAATAGAAATCTGTAATGGACAAGCTTTCACTTCTGGCACTCGACGGAGCAGCAGCTTCCCTCCTTCCCTCCTGAGTTTTCCCCTCCCTGCTTTGCCACTTTGTCTTGTCTGCAGTTTTTATTTTTTTCAGTGCTCACTCGAACGTAAATTCTCGATGGATCTGGTTTCGTGGGCTGTTAACTCTATTGATTAAAAAAATTCTACGAAGCGTTCCGGTCCTGGGGAACCGGCTTGCCCTTTGCAGTTGCATCCTGCCGGGTATATCATGGATTCCTGGGGCGAATGGAAGATGTTATGCCTGGACGTGCTTTCTGTCGAGGATATGGAGGATATATTCATAATTGGAATTATGATAGCAGGTGCTCTGCTTTTTGGCTTGTGTGGAGTTCTCTTCTATCGGAAAATCAGGAAGACTTCCGAGGCGATCAACGCGCTGACTAAGCTTCCTTCTCAGACCGGGTCTGTGGTCCGAGCTGTGACATCGATGAACCAGCTGCTTTATGAGCTGAATCGCAAAGTGGATGCGGCAGAGGATCGCAGACCACCTGTAAGGTTCGGGACTCGTGTGCAGCACCCAGGAGGGTCACATCTGGAGGTTGATTCATAGTTTGGGTCGGGGGAAAAGTTTCCCACAATTTGGAGTGTATTGGATTCCAGACAGCCACTTGGACTTCAAGGCCACAGCAAGAACACCGTGAGCCTGCCCTAAAGATAATTCATGCTAATCTAATCGGACTCCCTGAGTCAGACGGGATGGGCTAACAACAAAATCTCCGGAGTGGAGCAACTGAAGAAATGGAGCTTCTGTTGCACCCCCTCCCCAGAGAACTGTACTGTGTCCTCTGAGACAGATAAGGCTGGCTGATCACGTCATCATCAGAACTCTGGCTAATCTGAATGGAGCTCATGGACTTATCTCATTGCTTCGCCCTCAAATGCAAATGTGATTTGTCTTAAATGTGTGCTTGCTGGTAGAGTTTTTTGATGTCTCATATGGTGTCCTGAAATACAAAATGTGATATTTTTTTTGTAATACCAACGCTATTACCCTCATGGCTTTTTCCTTGTTTTCACACCTATAATCTTCATCCCGATACGGATGGGAGAGGCCACGCTGAAGGACAAAGTGTGTTATATCTTTTGATGTCTCATATGGTGTCCTGATAGCAGCAGCTTCACACACGTAGTCCCCTTCAGGATGACTGTGCGTACATATTCACACTGTACTGGTGCAAACTTGTGCAATGTTAATAAAAGTAAAAGTACTCTTGACTCTGAAATCACAAATTAGTTAACAGTTCATTGTCAAAGTTAACAACAACGTTATTAAGCATGAACACATTTGCAAGTATCTTTAAATATGGCTTTTAAATGATTTTTAAAATTAGAACGTGAGACAAGTGAGGTCAGACCCAAAGTATTTTAAAGCAGATTCCAGTCAGATGGAGCAGCAGAGACAAGGCCAGACTTGGTCTTTAGAGTTGTTAACCACGAACACTGAGAGGATCGGGTGTTGTACTTCGAAACCAGTGCTAGTTGCTGTAGATTAGTTAAATATGGAGGTGAAAGACCTGGGGGGAAACGTCTTATAAATCAGGGTAAACCAATGAGTTTCATGACGAGTATGTGGAGAAAGCCATTTAACAAGAGAGTAGAGGTGATGCTGTGTATAAGGAGCATTTGCAACAAAACCAATAGCAGAGTGATCAATTGTGTCCAGCTTACGAAGGACACCCTTATAAGCACGTCTGTAAATTATGTCTCCATAATCCAACAGAGGTAGAATGGTTTGTTCAGCAATGGCGCATTTAGCAGACGCCAGACAATGAACGAAGATCTATTTCTACATCGATAACCAAGTCTTGCTTTTACCTTAGATTGCAAAGCATTAACATGATGTGAAAAGGACAGAGCACCATCAGTCCAAATTCCCAAATATTTATAAACGGTTACTTTTTCTTTAATATCGCCATTTACAGTTGTAAAGTTCACCGAGGTGGGTGTGGTTCGTCCTCCATGACCAAACCACATAAACTTAGTTTTCATGGCATCTAAGGACAAAATTGTCAGAAAAGACCTGATGGATTTCAAGAAAACCACATGCCAGGGACTTCACGTCCTCATCCGGAGTAGACGCAAAATAATATAAAATAGTGTCATCGGCATATAAATTGATGGAGGCCTCAATAACAGAATGTGCTTTATTGTTTTTGTTGTTATACAGATGCAGCTCTGCAATATTGAAGGGGAGGAGACACAAAAACCTAAAACTTTTTCTGAATTTTAACAATTTTATTAAGTTATTTTCATTTATAGGCTCTTTCTTTTAAATTTATGTTTATAAATGAATCTAGCATTCCTTATAAAAACACCAAAATCTTAACAAAGATCCCCCTTGGTCTGTTAGCGCTTGGCATATGTGTGGGAGACAATTCTCAGCTACGGCCAGACCCGATTTTAGCTCAAAATGTGTAAAACTGACTGGGCTGTAGCCATTTTTGCGTCTGCTAGGTTGGATTAGCTGTGGCGTCCATCTTGAATCAGGATAACTTCTAAAGTTAATCAGTTGTAAATGTATATTCAATGATAATTTCCTGAAACTTTTATTGAAATCCTTCCTGACAGTTATGAGATATTTTACTAACAGACATACAGAGTTGATTCCAGGCAGTTATTAGTAAAGTTTCAAACAAACAAACATGCAAAACCCTGTTAGAGTTCACACATTTGTTGCATGAACACTCTCAGCTACTACCACATCAAATTCTAGCAGCTTAGCTGTGGAACTTCTAGTCATTTTTGTGTTTTTAAGGTAATTAGCAGCCATTTTGCATCAGTGGTACTCTGAACAGGATCAGCTGTTGATTGAAGGAGACCACAGATAGGTTTTTAAAATTTTTATGGTATGTTTGTGGGGTATCCAGACAATGTTCATTCAATTTAATACACAAAATAATTCTTAGATTATCAATTATACCCGTTTTAATTCTGCCATTTTTAACTTTCGTTTTGAACGACGGGTTTATGATAATGAGATCTCGTGGCCACGCCCTTCAAAGATCTGTTTACATTAACTCCGCCCTCCAAAGGCAGACGAGGATGTCTGAACTCGCGTTACTGCCACCCAGAGCCCTGAGCTGAGCTGAACTGGACCGCGACATATTTATTGTGGGACAGATCAGACGTGTACAAGTTGTCGTGTCATTTTTAATTTTTCCTCTGTAATAAATGTACAACTCCCTGACGTTTCCCTCCCTCCCCCTGTGCGCGCACGCTGGAGGGAGTGGATGTCACTCGCAGCGGACACACACACACACACACACACAGCGGGGCTGTCTCCCTCGATCAGCACGCGCACACACACACACACATACACACACACAGGTTTGTTAATGTGGTTTAGCGGTACGTAGTCTGGCCTGCTATGGCACATAAACCAACACACACACACACACACATACAGACACTGCAACATGCTGCATCGCTGTTCATTCAAGACTCCCATCTGAAAACGATGCCATTATCTGGGCCAGGAGGGTTAGAGAATCTTCGCAACGCTCACGTTAGCTGGCTAGACTCTGACATTTTTAGCCATTGTGCTGACATGAAATAAGGAAAAACAACCATCACCTCTTTCATACTGAAGTAGGTGGAGCATCACCAGGGCTTGCTAGGTGACGGGGCGGGACAAAGGTTGGGGTGGATTGTGGTTGTGGGTTGTGGCTGCGGTTTGTGACGTCACAAACCGCAGGAAGTGAAAACGAAGTGTTTCTATCAAAGATAAATAAATATACTTAGAGTAAATAAACCACTGGGTGCATTTTTTTGGCACTAAGTACATACCAAAAGTTGAATAAAAAAAACATTCAAAAGTGAATTTTGAATATGTGGTCCCCTGTAACATCCAGTGACAACTTTTTGTACGTTTCATTAAAACCCATCTGGTAGTTGATGAGATATTTTGCTAACAGACAGACACACAAAAACATAACTATCCACTTTTAGTTGGCAACTAAAAGTATTTTTTAAACTTTAAGGCGAACTTGCAGTGCAGACTCAGTGTGCTTGCAGCAGAGAAATATCAACCAGTGAAGTTGTCTTTTTCTCCAGGACTTGGCAGCCATTTTGGGAGTTATAGATGATCTTGTTTCACGCTCCGTCTTCCTTTTCGGCTGATTTGGGCTCCACCTGGAGTCCCGTATCCCTCTGCATACCAAAGAAACTTGAATCCCGTCAGTCTCTTCCTCCTTTCTGCAAGACAGAAGTGTGTCGCTGTCACAACCTGTGTGCACCGACACGCAAACCTCCTGTGTTCGCACGTACTGCAGGAAGATATGCAAATTGATCTGGCTCACACATATGGGCTGCCTTTAGTAGCTGAGATTTAGCTTATTTTAAAGTGCCTGAACCACATATGTAAGCGGCTGCTCAGTTATATAACGTGACAGAAACGTGAACGTTGGCTTGGTTTGTGATCTGTATTTTGTCTGCATGCTGTTATGGTGACAGAGTGAAGAGG